>JAQGCA010000990.1:0-20770 GCA_034698945.1 Protaphorura quadriocellata
AAGGGTCATCAGCACAATATCCTCTCTAAGAATTTTCGGAAGCTTAAATCTTCTCCTAAAATTCTCAAAAAACGTTGGTACAGTTCCTCTGGCACCAATAAACAAACCAATAACTTCAATAGATTTAACATTAAATTTTTCTTTTAACTAGATACTATCAATTTATGATGTATGGATACCAACACAATTTACTTGAACTCGGTGTATAATATGCTGATGTCTATGTCTCTTACCGTTACAGGTGCAAGGTGCCTGAATTGAAGAATTTATGTTGGAAAATATATGTTAGCAAGAAGTACACATTGCTAGTTCATTCTGTACCTACAAAATTGTAAATCTGGAATTACTTATTTACCGCCACGGTTTGCCGTAGTTTATGTGACCTAATCGAATTCACAAATAGATCAGGGAGCGGAGAGCATCAGCTTTACATAAACATTTTTGCGTTGCGTTGCAAAGTTTAAATTATAAACGGGACATAAGAAGATTTTCGTGATATGATATACATTCTCTAGTGACATATACACAAGATGAGTCGAAATATTATTCTCTAATTGAAAATAATCGCGTACAACACAATATCTATCCGTTGCTAAACTGGTGGCAGCGTACTCATGATGTGCTTAGTATGATTAGATCGATAGTTTTGGAGACGATGACCTCACAAAGTGAAGCCATTGTTTGTATCTGAAGATAACAAAATACTCCAATCTGAATTCGGATTGGTGTAATTGATCTGAGCAGTACGAAATCCTGCTTTGTTGTACATGTGCGAGCAAACGAATGCTGAATTTGCATAGAAATCACTTCGATCCATCCGGCTTGGTCAATCACCCAATAAGTTATAAAAAATATTGTTTCCGAAGCAAGTACTATGAATGTGATCATAAAACTGACATTCATGCATCTTAATTAAAATAAATAACGACGTCACGTGCAAAGTCATTGTTACCGCCAAGTAGTATGGAAGAAAGAAATCAAACACCAATTTGTCGAAGTAGTTATTTAGGATTTGCCATGTACGGTATTTCAGTGTAAATTCCTCTCGTGACTTGCGCATTGGTGCACACAAGTCAGTTCTGTTATGCAAATATTAATTATAATTCAGTGCTAAATATTAATTGGATTTTAATTAAATATCGTGAACCCACCTTAGTTGACTCAGGAATGGTATGACCATTCCTGGGAGCTAGAAAATGTAGGTCACAGTATAAAACGTAGATAAATGTGTACGTGACCGAAGTTTCAATAATTGCAAAGGTCATGAAACCCAAAACGTTTGGCGTCCAATTCCTAATTTTTGTCTCATTATCTCCGTCAGAGTTTTCTAGATCGGAAGAGGTGAAAAAATGTGCATTAGTGTTCACGTAGTTTACTTACTTAACTTACGAGTGTGTGATTCAAACCAGGAAAGTGTAGCATTCACAACTGCTTATCGCTATATAAGTTAATCGCCAACATACACAATGAAAAAAGATTGCCGATATTAGAGAGGTCAATTTGATTTAAAAACAAAGCTTTCGTGACAATAATAATTAGCAGAACTTTTTACAGACTTCCGACAACCACTCCAGTGACCCATCTGAAAATTTCCCAAGTTGGCTTAACGTCAACTAAACGTTGATGCTCTGGATCCTAACGATATGGACTTCCACTGTAATATGATAATTCAATCAACCGACCGGCCATGACAGATGTCGAACCCCACTCCATTGTGATCTCACGAAATATAGAATCCAAATTCAACCCGAGATTGTAAATGTTAGATACTTCCTTCCTTCGGCAAAGTTCATCCCCAGAAAGAATTTTTCTTGACTATGTCCGCCTAGCCTTTCATAACATTTCTGAATAAGTTAGTACTGTGGCGTAACCTCTCTGCGGTATTACTTAAGATTTTCAATTCTATATGTTATATGTACGAACGGGAAATTGAGTTTGATTGCTTCTCAGTAAGTTATCGATCACTCTGGCAAATCTGTCGCAAAGTCTTCGCCTGGAGAAATCTTGTCCAGAGTGTCAGGGCCGTTCTTAGCATGTTTTGCGCCCTGTGCGGATTCGTAATACGCGCCCTAACATACTGTAATTCTTTGATGTAAGATCTTCTGACGACAGGCTACATCGTAATTACGAAAATACGGCACACTTGGATTCACAGGTAATCTCCATCTACAGGGTGACTAACATGTATTGTCGCCCTCGTAAGACCTGCTACAGGTAAAACCAAGATGTATATCGAATGGGATCTCCAAAACCCCATTTGAACACAATCCGTTAGCGCGTTTGCGCGCAGCGCGTGAGTGAAAATAAAAAATCATGTTCTTGACGTCTTGTTTCCTAGTTTTTCATGCTCTTCGTCCAGAAAAGCTGAGAACTTTATCGAAAAGCCACTTCACCACCAGATTACCATATCTTCCATGAAAATTTTAAACAATTGGTCGACAATTTCTGAGCAAGTAGGGTTTTCCTCATATCCTCAACTGCAGCGGAATTTGTCCGTTCTCAAAGAAGGTGAGATATTGAGCTAAAACCACATGCTTAAAAATTGTCGACCCCTGGTCAAATTTCCATGAACGAAATTAAAACGAGCTGCTGTAGTTGCTTTCTCAAAATTTTGAAGTCTTCACACATTTTTAGGCAGAAGAGCATGAAATGGCGACTGGAAAACGTTAAAAGGGTGATTGTCGCTCACGCTAAACGGGAACGCGCCTTCAGACGGAGTTGGATTCCACAATTAAAGTCACCCGCGACTTCCATGAATAGGGCTTAAATGATATAAATTTCTAAATAAACTATTATTTATTATTTAAAATTTAGATTAGGCAATCATGTGCTTTGGTTATGAATACATTTATTAACTTCCATTATTTCTGCGCCCTTGCAAGTTGGCGCCCTGTGCGGGGGCACAGTTCGCACGTGCCTAAGAACGGCTCTGCAGAGTGTTCTTCTAGTGTTCCGCGTTATTAACTTCTGAATAAGTTAGCGTTTTGACACAAGCCGTATGCACCGATTTATCACAATAATGAATTTATGCAAGGAGCAATGAATAAAAATTAATGACGACTTCTGCACAATATACGACTTTTCGATGATAAACATCACAACTGAAATCAAAAATTTATCGCGAACGAACGGAATCTCAAGAATTTTGGTGTGCATTTTTAAACTTTTCCAGGGAATGTGAGAAATTTATTTGGAATTTTGGGATTGATGTAGTGAGAGGAAACTTATAATGTATATTGCTTAACCCTTGTACGATATATCTTAAAATCACCAGAGCCGGTGGTGGTAAACAGAAGTCATAACGCGAACTGGCAGCAATAACAGATCGAATTACATTTCTTTAACAACTGTTGAACTGTTGTAATTTGGTTATGGTGGTTAGACGAAATTGTCGTACCAGAATATCAAGATCGTTAATGTGTCATGTATTGCATTGAAACCTTTCACACTATGCTATACCGAACGAAAAATTGAGGTGAAAGCAGTTCCGGGACATGTTCATAACGTTCTTGTGCAAGGGTTCACTAAATATAATAGGACATTTTAGAATTTAACGTGTAACCGCTTAGTTTACAATAAAATAGTAGTATTATTTCTTTACAATTGAATTTATTCTCACAAATATACGCGAATAATTTATTATCCTTCCATATATGCATCATATCAGGTTCCATACACTCTAACCAATGTCATATTCACTTACTTCCAAATTAATAATTTTATTTTACTCCTAACTGATAAGTATCAGCAACAGCTTAAGTTTACGAGCAGAACGGTTTGCAAAGTTTAGTTTCTGGTTTGAAAATTCGGCAAAGCCACTTGAGAAGTTGGATTTCATGCGATAAAGCTAGTAACTCGTAAATGCACACAATTAACTAGGCAAGTCTATTCATTTGTTTTAAATATTGGCAGAATTTATTAACTTTAGTGAAGCAAGCATTTAGTGACAGAAAATTGAGCAACATAGATAATATCTGGCAGCATAATTCCGGAGGTTCACATAAATTCTGTATGTACTTAGAAGTCGTAAGTCACAGCACAGTGGCAGTGTGGCAGTAATGTGGTCGGTGGTGCCCAAGGATCATTAAGAACGGAAGGTTAATCCAACGCTTCTTTCAAACTGGCATTTCATCTATTTCTGAAGAATAGGTCGGATTCATGCACAATTAACAAATAATTTGGATTTCTTCCTATTCCTAAAATAGATTCAACAGAATGACTAATTGGATAAACTCTCGGTTCTTCGTCTATAGGGCTCAATATTGCTAAGACCTCAGCCTAATCCACAATTATCATTAGGATTTTAGCTTAGTCCAGCAATATTATTAGGATTTTAGCCTAGTTCCCAAATTTTATTAGGATTTTAGCTTAGTCCACAAATATCATTAGGATTTTAGCTTGGTCCACTAATATTAGGATTTTAGCTAGTCCACAAATATTAGGATTTTAGCGTAGACCACAAATATTGTTTGGATTTCAGCTTAGTCCACAAATACTTTTAGGATTTTAGCCTGGTTCCCAAATATTATTAGGATTTTAGCCTAGTCCACAAACATCATTAGGACTTTTAGCTTAGTTCACCAATATTATTAGGATTTTGTCTTGGTCTACTAATATTATTCGGATTTTAGCTTAGTCCACAAATATCATTAGGATTTTAGCTTGGTCCACTAATATTAGGATTTTAGCTAGTCCACAACTATTATTAGGATTTTCGCGTAGACCACAAATATTGTTTGGATTTCAGCTTAGTCCACAAATACTTTTAGAATTTTAGCCTAGTTCCCAAATATTATTAGGATTTTAGCCTAGTCCACAAACATCATTAGGATTTTAGCTTAATCCGCCAATATGGTTAGGACTTTTAGCTTAGTCCACCAATATTATTAGGATTTTGTCTTGGTCTACTAATATTACTCGGATTTTAGCTTAGCCCGCAAATATCATTAGGATTTTAGCCTAGTTCACACATATTATAAGATTGGCCTAGTCCATTTATATCATTAGGATTTTAGCGTAGTCCACCAATATTATTAGGATTTTAGCTCAGTCCACAAATGTTATTCCGATTTTAGCTTAGTCCACAAATACTTTTAGGATTTTAGCTTAGTTCCCAAATATTATTAGGATTTTAGCCTTGTCCATAAATATCGTTAGAAATTAAGCTTAGTCCACAAATATCATTAGGATTTTAGCTTATTCCATAAATATCATTAGGATTTAAGCTTGGCCCACAAATATTATCAGGATTTTAGCTTAGTCCATAAATATCATTAGAATTTCAGCTTTAGTCCGCAAATACTTTTAGGATTTCAGCCTAGTTCCCAAATATTATTAGGATTTTAGCCAAGTCTGTCCTATTGGTTACGCAGTGTGACCTCATGTGCTGTGACCTAGGACATTGAGATTAATTAAAAATAAAATATTTAGATATGCGACAGATGCGTTCCTTCGTTTCGTTAGTATAAAGCAGAGCGTAGAAGCGTTGTTGTTGTTGACCTGAAGTCAGATCAAATGAGGTAAATGCAAATGCAAATTGCAGGCAGTGTCATATCGCCCCATTTTCTAAGAAATGGGGGTTCCATCCGTTCTATTACGGACGGACGTCCTTAATAAGTGAGGTAATTATTGGCAGAATATTTCGCAGATGACGATGATGATGACGATGATGAGGAGTAGTCAGAGCTATCCACATACTGGTGTGTAAGATAATGATGTACAGGGGGTACGTATCTTGTGATCCGTCTGACCGTTCGAACTTCTTCACGTACTCGGGGTTTAACGTAAATGTATCTCGGGACGATGATAGGTTGTGGTGGGGGTGTGGGTGCACGGTGGATGTGGATTGGTCGTTGTACAATGTAGCGTGGACGGACGACGTACACATTGGGTTTCGCATTCACAATGTCCCGGACATATTTATCATGCCAATAATTGTCTCTATATCGAATCGTGATCTTCGTGCGCGCTGAAAAAAAAATTCATTATTTCATTGATATCCACCCTCCCTTATTACGAACAATCGTTATCTGGTGAGATACGTACCGAGGGCGTCATGATGCCGGAAGTAATCCAAGTAATTGCTAAGATAGCTCCGTCTAGGTCTCTCCACCTCGCGTACAACAATGGGGTACGGTTTAATCAGTGCCGGAATTGGAACGTTAACAACTCGACTGTAAGATGAAGATGATTCTCGGACACTTGAAACGGCTCGGCGTAACCTGGAGCTCTCGGATCTATTGTACGCATCCTCGTACAAGGACTCCGGCAGGGCTGACCGTGCTGTCGGAAATAGAATCAAGTTAGAATTGTGTGACCAAATCTTTGAAATTGGTTTCCCGACCGATTTGTCAATTTTTAACAAAATGATAAATTGCACACTTTTGGACCATCATGTGGCATAGGTATAATCATTAATCAAAATCCTAGATATATATATACGTTACGTAATAGTGTAAAATAGCTTGATAATTTATAACGTTTTTAGCTGCCGCAACTTCACATTTTCGTTTATTAGCAATACATAAGTTGAGAAAGTGTCAACTTGGGCCCAAAACCGGTAACATTAATATGAATATGAATATACAACCGATACCTCTCAAGAATCGATGATCATACAGAGAAAGTGCCATGGTACACTACTCCTCGGACAGTTTGGACTAAGTTGATTCTTCAGAAGTTTGAGATTTCTGACTCTTTAAAGTATCGTCCCGTCTGAAAAATAATTAAATTGTAAAGCATTATGGCGCATACGAGATGATCTACCATTATCTCCCATTAGTAAGTGGTTGTGAAATGTGGACAACATCATTTAATTAACGTTTAACGTTTTTGTGAATCGAAATTTCAAAACTCTAAACAGTCAATGCGAATATTTTAAAGTGATTATTCAATGGTTCATGCTTAATTATGTAGTGAAGCGATAGTTCAGATATTTTTTAAACGTGACCGCATGGATCGATTTTGTTTATAAATCACAATACAAAACGACAGAAATGCTGACCCACTTGAGATGTGCTAGTCAGATATGTTCAAAGTATTAAAGATTGTAAGTGTTTCAAAGTGGTAAGAATACTTAGCACTGGAATTTGGTATGCTTGGAAATGTGCCAAGTAGAGCAAGTGTTAGAAATCGTAACACTTTGCAGAAAGATCATGATTACGTAATTCTATAATAAGATCACACTTTCCTTCCTTCCATGCAAAAGATTCACTCCCTTCATTTCACTCTGAGGTAAATTAAATCAGGAAATCCCACACGTATTCACAAAAACGAGTCGTACCCGTGCCCAACAGTGTATAAAATATACGCCCACCTCTACATAAAGTCGCAGTCCCACATATAAACGTTAATTTTAACATTCGTCTCATCTCAAGAATTCATCCGGGAAAATAAAATTTAAAATTAGTCCGTATTTTTTTCTAGGCATTTATTTCTACAAAACCTTTGTAAAAATGAAATTGAGAAAGGTTATTTTATTTTGGATTTTTCGAAGGTCGTTAAAATTTTCAAAGTATGCCTAACTGTATGCGGCATGGCTAAGCGTATTACCACCGACAAATCACATATGAGCAAGTTTGCCCCAATTTAGAACGCCGGCCCCAGAAAGATTCCTTGTTATATTCTTCCTTGCAAACTATTGAAATGTATTAACCCATAAAAGATCTTATAATTAACGTCATGTTTTTATTCAGAAATATTTATATTTTTGCTACTCAAATTATAATCATTTTGGCGTCATTAGACGGACAAATATAATTAATTAGCAATTTTTTAAGTCGACCGTATTTAGCGAATAAGGTAACATTTTCCCTGGAGAATATTGGGATTGCCGAATGGCTCCAGAAAAAGATTCCAATTACTCCACGGAAAACTGTAAATATTTCAAAATGAATATATTTGAGAATACTTACAAATTCCTATGGACGCAATTTGCAAAATGGAATCAACTCTACGGAGTCCGATTTGGCACTTCTTCTTCACTCTGCTCAACTCAAACTAAAACTGGTAGAGAAGAGATAGAGAATGGTTGAGATTGCGGAAAGTGTGAGTGTGCCAAGAATTAAGATTCGGGATAGAGATAGAGAAAATAAATGAAGTTTCTAATTTTGGAGCAGAGAAGTGGTAGACAATTTTATCGACTGACACAGAGAGTGTAAGCCTTAGAAAGATCTTATGTATCCATTCCATTCCAAGGTGAGTCTGGGGATCAAATTATACATTTTTATTTATGTACTGAGCGGAGCCTGATAAGTATGCATTCCCACGCGGTTTCATTCTGTTAAAATCAAATTAACAACCTTCCTCTTTGAATCATTCGTTTAATATAAATACAAATAATACACAAAACAATTGACATTCGTCGTAAGTCCCGTAGTCGAAATTTGTAGTCCCTCAGTAATGTCAAGTAAAAACGTATAGGTGATGCGGGAACGTCGGGGTGAATATTTATAGAAAAATCTGGAATTCTTACCAGTCAATAGGCACCGTGCGCTCGTTAGAGGCGATACTGTTTTCCCCCTTTTTCAAGGATGAAGAACTGTCTCAACTATCCCCCCTCTTACGCTCTTATGGAAATTAACATTAAAAAATTTACTTTTTAAGACGGCCGAGAATTCACTTAGAAATTGAATTATTCAGTTCTCTCTCTTGAATTCATTGAATGGGACTATTTCTTTCACTAATAATGAAGGTTAGATAACCATAACCTTCCCCAATTTTGAACTAAAAATTTTCAAAGTGAATGTATTCTTGCCCTTGGCTTTTATGAGTCGCTCCCAATTCACTCTAACGAGATGTGCTCCCGCCCGCTGCCAGTCTGGATTCTGGCGCTGACCTTTAGGACTGCACGTTGCCTATTCTGATACTGAAAAAAAACAGAAATCTGGACTGAAATGTCATTCATCGCACATTTCAGGTTTAGGTCAGCAGTTCATATGAATTTTGAAGGCGTGTTTGTGTCGAGCCGGAACGTCTGCCGACTCCGTTCGTTCATTCAAGCCGTGGGAACAGAGCGTGAGTGAGCGCGGAGAGAAAAAGTGAGACGGAGGCGATGGACAGTCTCACGCCATTCACACATACATTCAAACATCCAAAATGCAAATCCAGGTCAACTGCTGACCTGAGCCTGAAATGTGCGACGAAAGATATATCCTTCCAGATTTCTAATCAAATCAGAATTCACTGGTAAGAATTTCTAATTTTATCTATAAATATCCGCCCTGACGTTCCCCTCGTCAATGTAGGATGATGTATGTACTTTCATCCGCGACCTGACGCTTTAAACTAATAAAGGAGAATGAATGATGAAAATGCTTTGTTTACTCACATCCAGAGTTTATTATTCCTTTGTAAGTTCTACGACTATCAACGTCAATTAAATGCAGATGCCCAATTTTTACTTTGCCTAATTGTAGAATGTCCGAAGATCTCAGTGTCAAAATTCCAGGATTCAAGTTCCATTTCCTCTGTTAATATTTCACAGCAAGTATCCGTAAACTGTAAGAAATAAAGTCCGCGGATTACTATCAAAATTATGCATACAAAGTGAATTGGGTTCTTAAAAAAGGTTTCCATTTTATTATCCTGACTAACCTGACAAGTAGCGCTAACACGAAAGTGCTTCAGATGCGTCATGGAATGAAAAGCCAAGTATCCGCTCAAGTCAGTGAGTTCAGTTTTGTTGACCCCCCAATCGGATTCGGTAGTAATTTGTAAGACTAGCCGTCTCAACTCTGTAGAATCACCAAAAATATTGTGCATTATTCAATGAACAGAGTGGTGGTAGATTAATAATTCTAGTTCATATCGATGGTTTTCAATAATTTAACAGCGATTACAAAATTCGAATCCGCAAAAGCTGACATACAATAGTTAAACTTACTTGTCAAATTCCCAATGGCTGGTGCACGACAAAAATGTCCCTTGAGCTTCTGAATTGTCTTCCGTCGAAGTTCGACTGTCATTTCCTTCAGATCACTCACAATGTCCAAACATTCCATTCCTTTGATTGTGTTGATTTGAAACCCAGTGAAGAGAGCATCCAAATTCTCGACGTCTTGCACATTACCCCCAAAGTGTAATTCTTCTAATTGTGTCATTTGAGCCCAAATCTTTCTCAGAATCTCCGCACCATCCTCCCTTGCATTCAATTCCAATTTGGTCAAATTTGAAAAAACGGTCAAAATATTGTCGAATGTCTGGATTTCAATCTGGAATCTCCATCCGACGTCCAACGTTGTGATGGCTGGGCAGCAATCAAATTCGGAGAAGAAATTATCGTATACTTCAACTTCATCAGCGAGAAAATCTAGGGCCAACGTCTGTAGAATTGGAAAAATGTCGTTCAAATTCATGGGGATCGTATTGAAGTCTTCAGACACAGAGAATTTCAAGAATTTGAGGTGCGGCATCCGTGGGAATTCGGTGAAACTAGTAAAAGCGGTCTCATATAAATCGAGGTATTCTAGGCTATCTTTGAAAATTGTAGCAAATTGGGTTGAGTCAGAGACTGCGTCTTGAATTAAAAATGCCCAGAAAATTAACTTCTTCAGCTTCAACCCTTGAGGTTTCTGTGACATGGTGCGTAGAAGGTCAAAGTGCTCTTGACACCCGTTTTGAAGGTCCAAAGATTCAATAGACGATTCCAATCCTCGATTTTTGATGATATTGAGTACATGGCCAATGGTGCCTGCGCTCCCGGCAAGCCGATAGTCTTTTACAGTGATGTCACAAATATTTTCAGCAGCCATGAATAATTCATCAAAAAGCGTTGGACAAAACTTTATTCGACTTGCAGTTTTCTGATAGACCGTGGTAACTTTCTTTAAAGATGATAATCGTGGTAACGAACTAGGGAATAATTTGACGGCACCACCGGAACGAGATGTGACATGTCTGGGAATTCCAATAAACTCCAAATTCGTCGAGGATCTGAGGATTTCAGAGATATTTTCGACTTCATAAATGTCGAGAGATTCGAGGTCAATCTCCTTAGCCGTTTCCGCACAAAGTTCAAGGAACTCTTTCCCAACGCCCTCTGTCATGGAAAATGCTGCAAGTCTGAATTTCGAAAATGGAATCCCAAACAGGTTTGATCTGAATGTTTCAACAAAATCTCCAAAATGACGGTCCTCCCCCAGTTCTTGCTCCTCCTCGTTTTGATCCCCATAGATGGAGACGACAAAGGACGAACGCATGAACGGAATCGACAACACATTCCATTTTTGGCACACCCCTCGACATGCCTTCAAATCAATTGGTCTCACTAGTTTAAACACTGACTCCAAAATCTAGGAGGAACACGATTTAATTATTATAGGACGATTCTACGAGACTAGGACACCCGTGGTTCGAGACTGAACCAGGTGGATCCATCTGGACAAAAATAAAAAAATGAACAGAAAGCTTTTTCCATTTCACCGTCAGGAGCGGGGTTTAGGGAGCGGAAGGACTGTGAGATAGACATGCAAAAATGTAGAATAGGCCAAGGTTTTATTGGTGTAGTATTCCCAGCTTTCATGTTGGAATTTATAAACTGATATGTCACTCATGGGTCACTCTAGAGACCCATTAGCGTGTGAAGAAATAGCCGTATGGAAAATTTTGCCGCGTGCCTAGCATGAGCTGAACCTAAAGACTTCTTGGAAAAGGGCCCTAACTTAAAGGTAAATACTATTAGTATGACTACACTCGATTCATGGGTGTAATTGATTTAAATACTCGAATACTAATGATTACGTATAAAACATACCAAATCGATTAGGAGAGCGTGAGATTGTTGATTCGCTTCTGTTTTTTGAAACGATGCCCCATCGCCACTCGCTGATGCAAGTGAAGATAAACTGCCATCACTCCCTCCAATCTGAAATCAGTCAATAGATATTTTATTATATTTTTATTAAACATTAACAAATATTTCAGGACTAATTAGATTCTGATGGTGTAAAAGTGTTTTGTTTTTGGAAAACACACTTTGAGAGAACGAGTTAAGTTATTGAGAAATAGTTATTTTGAATATAATAATGTACTGGGTAAATGGCTTACGGTCAATGAGGATTGAGCATCCGGTTGGAGTAGTTTTTCCGCCAAGTCAGACATCTTCAACAGTCAAGCTCTTGGCTTCCTTTATATTGTAAATATGTCATATTGTTATTCTGATTAAATAATTTATTTTAATGAAATCGTACTAAGTCACTTGTTTCTAATTCTATTGTGTAGTTTTCGTGTCAGTTGACACATTTTTTGTTTTTTTTTCTTTGTATTTTTGTGCGTGGAAATATTCAGTCGGCACCTTGGCAACAAATATGAGAACAATCGTCCATACTATTTATTACAACTATTTATAGTATGCTACAAAAATCTTAAAAATATTTTTTAATTTGTTCAATCAAATTTTTTAAGGTTAGGAAAGTTGTATGTATTCCAAAAATACTCATTCACGTCAAGGTTTTACCACCTTAAGTTCAGAGTAGTGAATATTACTCGGGAAATAAAATTCTTGTTCCTGAGCAGTTTGACGAGAATATTTAAGAATAGTTTGACATCCATTTTATTTATCAAGTGGTAACAAAAATTAGAAAGTATTTATTTGCAGTCAATTATTGAAATACGACCGTTTGATACGAGTGAGTGCTCCATCACTCGCACTCCTCACTTGTAACTTACGGAGTTTCTTGGAGGCAATTGGAATTTGGAACGAGACCAAAGACGGTTAATAATTTTATCACGTTAATGTTGAATGTATGTACATAATTTCAACCCAGCTGAATTTATTTCTTTCAATAATTAATTTTGTTACAGTACTGGCTTCTGCGGCGATGGAATATAAATACATGTCTTTATACGAGTAACTATTATTTGATAAATTACAAATAATATATGGTATACATTTATCCGTTGTGCTGTCTTTTTGGCACAGCCATCTAGTAATAAATCCATGAAATTCATATTATAAAATACCCAAAATAATTATTTACTATTAACAATTAATTATATTAGAGAAGGATGTCTCTAAGGTAGAATATCCAAGTACTTTAGTGCGAGAATCGGGTTCATCTTCATATGTGCAATGAACACTTATAATTCAATAATTAATAATAGTACTAATAAATAATTAGATTTATGTCCAAAAAAATCAGTTAATCGTGGGGGTTATTATTTTTGAAGGTACGGCTCAGACTAGCCAAAATATCATTCCGGAGCACAAGTAGGGTAAATCAAATGTTGCATTGCAAACTTCTGAGTCCAAATCCGGGCAATTCTCTCATACTCTGCTCTGTTTTCTTTGAATAGTTTTCCAATCGGAGTTTGTTCACACAGTTCCAAGTGCGAGTCAGTCAACAAACTCTGAAGTGAGACAATAATTTTTTGAATTGTTTGCGACGGAGACCAATTTTCGTGAATGAGATCAACTGAAATGTGTCCATGACATGAGATGGCTGGATGGAAGACTTTCGTGAGGAAACGACAGGTTGGTGGTGTGAATGGGAAGGTACTACAAGAATTGAAATTGAATAATCATTGAATCAATTTTACATTAAATTCGTGTTTCTGATTATTTTAGAATGACCATACCTGATCTCAGGGTAAGTGATAATTAAGTAGAAAATTCCATTCTCAAAAGGAGAATCCTTGGGACCTTCAATCCTTGCAATCAGTTTGTCAACCCCGTCCTTGACTGGCACGACGTGATTACCCTCACACGGAAATTCCTTCAGTTCTGCCGATTGACAATACAAATAAATCACGAAACGTCAGCACTCACAAAGTTCTTCTGAATTAATACACTTGATATTGAGTTTAGAATCACACTCTTGCCATCATCAGTTGTGGAACTTACCTTTAGTGATTCTCCGTACGCTTTTCTCCGTTCTCGATGGATACCTTTCTGAATCCGTTGTGAGATCCCGGTCTCGTAAAAGGCAGGAATAACAGTTTACACTGTAAAACCTAAGTAAAATCAGGTATATTTACTAATCAAAATATACGTGCTTCTGCAGAGATGGAAGTGATAAATTTATTGTGTAAATGTTCATTTTTTAATAGTAGTCTTCTGACCCACAGACAATACGATACTAAGATTGTCATGTCAATTAGATAAAAAATAGGCGATGGGGTGTTTCTAAAATTTTAGGAAGTTAAATTTTCATTTTGTGATGATTAACTAAATTTTGAAACACCTTGAGACAAGGAACAAAATGAGTATCGGTCACAACTTATTATTTCAGTGACGTCAGAGGTTCACAGGACTCTAATATTAAACATTAACTCTATCTGATAATGAGATCACTTAGAGCAACTTCTCTATTAAATATTTAAAACTTTTACGCACAAATGTGAAATAACCTTATGGTCCATGACGGGGTACAACTGTCGGAGTGGGTACGGTAAAAACTTGTCAAGAGCGGTTTCAAATTTCTTTTCATATGTTCTGCTCTGCACGAGATCTCTCCAACGAGTGCACACATCTATCTCCGGCACGGCACAGAGAATACAAGTCCAAGAAGTCAAACACACAGGCCAACACTAGAAATGCCAAAATAATGACTAAACTAGTATAATTAATAATTTGCTACTTTTATTGTAAATAATAAAATATATAATGGGTGGACCAAGAAAAAAGGTTTTGAGGAATCCGTGACTGGAAATTCAACGTATTCAACGTCTCATTTCATTTCACACCATGACCATTTATAAGTCACCGTGTACAGAAATTCTTACGTTCTTGTCCAAGTGTATGGATGTAGGTATCGCTTGGAGAAATCATCTGGACGGTAGTTTCGGTCAAGTCCTGGTTGACCAGGTTAGGGTCTGCAACTTCAACTCCAGCCCCTTCAGTAGCTTCTGTAATGCGTCTTCGGCACTGAAAGTCATGGCAATAAGAACGCCATGGTTCTTCTTCAGTGGACACGTGGATCTGCCACTCATTGCACTTGGCACATGAATTCCATAATCTCTGTAAATGAATGTAGAACCGTTAATTTATTAATCACTCAGTTACTTTCAGTTCGCTGTGTGTCGTGCGCCGTGCGTATACCGTTAAACTTCCAATAGACGCCCGGGCGTCTATTCAAAAAAAGTCAATTTTGACCCGGCGTTTATTCGAGATCGGCGTCTATTTCCGAAAGACATCCCCGGCTTCTTATATTTGTAAATTAAATTTTACTATAATCAGGCGTTCTGGCGAATGGAAACGATTTTCATGAGTCCCGCTGTTTCCATCGTCTTTATACTCTATGTTCAGACCCGGCGCTTATTCGAAACCGGCGTCTATTCGAGACCGGCGTCAATTGGAAGTTTTACGGTAGTTCCATTTCCATTCCCTCTTCCCTCCAACTCGGAATGTTTGGGTTTGGGCAGCTGTTTAATTTTGGTGGTTGTCTTCCCTAGCACTCGTAATACCCCCATAAAGTTGTCTCGATATCACCTATCATGAGGACAAATGTCCACACACTCAGTGTGTCACACTGTAACATTGAAGCCATGCATGAGGACAAATGTCCACATTTGAGGTGTTCCGTGATTCCGCTGGAATTTCATCACTCACTAATAAATCGGTGCATCGCAACTTCATGGGCATGCCACATTTGACAACCCTCACCTTCCCGCCCAGCCGCCATTACGGTGTGGACAAATGTTCTCATGGCTTGTAACGTAGGGTTCGAAAATTTTTAACACAGGCTTCGTTTATACTTCTTTTTGTAAAATTAATGTAAAATCGGGTGTCGCCACCTATGGCATGAGTTCTACACCATTAGAAGGATCAGTTCAAGCTTGAGGAATACCTGAGCGCTCTATGGTCTCAGCCAAAATTCCCTTCAGAGATTTTTCATTACAGAAACGTGTGGACATTTGTCCGCATCAAGGGGTAGTTTGAGTGCTATATAGTTCTAGCCTAGTAAGATATAAATATATTTCAGTACATTTAAATTAACCGATACTCGTTCGTTCTACTGACCTGCCCAATATGGACACAGAAAAAAGCTGAAAGTTTTACAAAATATGTAAGGAAAGAGGGAAATCAACCAAGAGCATGGTGATGCTGTCAAATTCAAAATTCTACAAAAGTTGAGTTTTTGTTCCCCATTTTTCCAATAAATATAAAATTTCAAATGTCAAATTGTTCTTGTTGTTCAAAATTTATTATTTCCTGTCCTCAACTCCTCGATCTTCGCTCAGAATAAAGTCAAGTGAAACAAAAAATTTGGGAATATTACAATGGAAATATAAAATACATGTGGACTACAGATTGAAATTGGAATTGTGAAAATTAATAATTGAACTCACCGATTTTACAAATGTGTAATCGTGAAAGTTGACACTTGAGCGTACTGTTGTCCGTCTTGTATTATTATACCATGACATTTCGGTAGCTGGATTCCTTTTCCACCCAACAACTGATCGGCTAATATCAATTAAAATATTTAAATATTCAGGTTGTAAATAAATGTGTCACTTAACCCTTCGTCAGTTGTCAGTAGACGAACGAATAATAATACGAATTGTTGAATTAACTCCTTTAATAATTTCCGAGGTTTGACACTTCTGAAGTCAACGAGTGAGGATTTAGTGTTCACCGCCCCTAAAGGAATTCTATACTAAACAATTTTTAGAAAAACGACCCTCACTGACAAAAAGTTATTAAAATTTCTTTCTGAGAAAAATGAAGAGAAAGTCCAGGTGAATCAAAATTGGAATCATTTCCCGCGTTCCCCGACAACGAAATTCACTCACATTCATGTGAATGCAAGGACCATAGAAATTAACTGCAGTGAAATGACATTGGAATTTGGACGGTCCGTTTATTTACAACAGTTAACACTGATAGGTTTAACCAAATAAGAAATGCTACAATGTACTGTACATTCACTTTAAGTGCGATACGCGATGGCCGTCGGAACACTTGCCGAGCTTTCCCTTGGTTCAAGCTGGCGAGGGAGCCCGAATGAGTCATTCGGGACACCATCGCGTATCGCACCTAAAGTGAACGTGCAGTATCTAGACATGGAGAGACGGAGGAAAGCCACACCTGCGATTTTCTAATAAAAATTGTGCTTTTTTTATACTTCACACTAGTTGTAATTAAAAAAGATTTATGAAATTTCCAATTAAAAAACGCTTGTAGGTAATTAATAATAAGAATAATAATTTATTGCGTATGTAAATATAGTTATAAATATGTAATGTCAGTCCATTGGAAGTGTTATTATCATTCAAGTGACTCACTTTTGAGAATGCACGCTCCTGAAATTAGTCGGAAATGTTCAAATGTCATTCAAGTACAGGAGAAGCAGAAGAGAAAGAAATATCAATTTTTAAAATACAGGAGTTGACCAAAATAATTCAAATTTGTGAAGTCAAGTGTTTCAAGTCACTTAATCGGCTGCTGTTGAATAAATTAAATGTTGCATTGCAAACTTCCGAGTCCAAATCCGGGCAATTCTCTCATATTCTGCTTTATTTTCTTTTAATAATTTTTCAATCGGAGTATTTTCACACAGTTCAAAGTCCGTGTCAGTCAACAAACTCTGAAGTGAGACAATAATTGATCGCATTGTGAATGATGGAGACCATCCTGGGTGAAAGAGATCAACTGAAATGTGTCCATGACATGAGATGGCTGGATGGAAGATTTTCGTGAGGAAACGACAGCTTGGAGGTTTAAACGGATGGCTCCTGGAAGAATAATTATTGATTACATTCCACATTATGCACTTCCGTCTGTTATCGTTCTACCATAAACTTACTTGAATTCAGGGAAAATTATAATTAAGTAGAATATTCCATTCTCAAAAGGGGAATCCTTGGGTCCTTCAATCCTTGCAATCAGCTTGTCAACCCTGCCCTGGATTGGCACGACATGATTACCATCTCATGGAAATTCATTCAGTTCTGTCAATTGTCAAAATAAATTCCGTTATACTTAATATTGACTTTCGAAGCTCACCGGTTGTGGAACATACCTTTAGTGATTCTCTGTACGGTTGGGTGTGTTGTCGATGGATACATTTCTGTATTCGTTGTGAGATCCCTTTTTTGTGAAAAACATGAATTGCAATTCATACTATACTGTAAAACCTAAAAAGGTAGACAAATGCGGTCAGTTTAGTCAAACTATCTGTGCTACTACATAGAACGCAGTGTTACAATTATTGGGTTAGCCAAGAAACCGTGTATAGGAATGCCAGTATACACCCCAACGAGTTGTTATTAATGGGGTGGTGCTCATTATTGACACTGGGGAATAGTCCTCCTCCATCGGCACCAACTTGTTTTTACGTGGCGAAGGTGATAAAGTTCTAAGTCAATCCGCGTGCGATACATATTTGATTGGCACGGGATTGCCCGTCCGGAATTCATTACAACCGTGGAGAGTTTGAAAATTACTTGGACTACTGGAGTACCTACAGGGGAGAGGATTTATTTACCTTCCGGTTAATGTTCATTTTTTCATAATAGTTAATGACAATGATTAATTCCAAAATTTCAACAAAATTTTGCAACACCTTGAGAGGAATATACAGGGTGTCCAGGAAAAAGCGCACATTTGTTTGGATATTTTTTGTTGTTGGGCGGTTTAATCCCATTGTCTGTAATGTAAATTTTTGTAACTAAGCCAAAATATCATCAAACAAATGTGCGCTTTTTCGTGGACACCCTGTATAAAGTGTCAGTCACAACAACTTCTTATTTTTGTGACATCAGAGGACTCTAATATTTTAAAATGAACACTAACTATATCTGTTAATGAGGACTCTAGAGCAACTTCCCAATTAAATAAAAATAAAAATAATTAACTTTTACTCACAAATTTGAGAAAACCTTATAGTCCATGACAGGGTATAATGCAATGTAACACTGAACCACCAAGAGGCAAAACCAGTAAAAGGAAGTGAATCAGAAACTGAAAAAGTATCCCTAGTAGTAGAAAGTGAACGGAAAATCGAAAAGGGCACTCCTAGTACAGGGTGTTTCAAAACCAGAGAACCGTTAGTGCGCTCCACACGAATCCAAATCCGGACTCGAATCTAGAATCCGAATCCCGCTTTTGCTGGATTTGACGGAAGCGAATCCGAATCTACCTTTTGCTGGATTCCAGATTCAAGAATCCGGATTCGTGCGAATCCGAATCCGACTACAATATTCTTCTCAAGAAGGATTCACATTTTTGATGTTGGTCTTTTGTTTTTTTTTTAGACAAAAGACCAACATCAACAATGTGAATGCTTCTTGATTCTTCTAACCTCTTATCCAGGCTACATTCACATTAATTCACCGCACAAATCCGAATCCGGATTCTAGATTCGCGAATCCCGATTCGAACGAATCCGACTTCGACCAAATGTGTTTGTGCGGAGCACTAATAGCCATTTTCTTCGAAATTTAATTGCGCGTCGAATGAGCCATGCCACATTCTGCTGCGATGCGCTCGGCTCGAACTGTCAATGAAAACGTGGCGGTATTGTTAGAAGTAAAAGCCATTGACCCCAAATTATGCACAGCGCTACTCTTTGCTCTACTATAAACAATACTTAAATGGTGACCACGTCGATAAAAATTCCAAGGTCCCCGCTAGGGGTCGCCAAAATTTAACATTTGCACCACGTCCCAACGGCCTCAATCTTAGTACACTGCTTGTCCTCGACTTCCTGAACAATGTTTAAATGGACCCAGAGACTCAGAAATAAATGACGTGGCTCTCGACAACAGGTCATCGCGAATAACATATATCGTCCTTTGCTGCGCTGCGCGCATCATAGCGCAATGTGGCACGGCTCATTAGATGCGCAATTAAACAATTGAATTGAGTAAAAAATAAAGCAATTACGGCGTATAGATAGTTGGTTTTGAAACACCCTGTATTAGGTCTGAATTTTTGGATTTTCCATTCAGTTCCTAGTACTAGGTATAACTTTTTCAGTTTCTGATTCACTTTCCTTTCACTAGAGGTGACTCTTGGTGGTTCAGTTACTTCGTAGTATTTTACTACTACTTGGGGTACCTCTGTTCGACTGAGTTGCATAGTTCTACTACTAAGGGTACCTGTTGATGGTACAGCTACATGCTATGTTTGTTTAATGTGCATGCAGTCACAGCCCAAAATAAGATTAAGAATCTCAGAATGTCAGGATGATTGTGGGACAATACTAATAATACAGTTTATTCATACAACATTTATAACGTTTGGACAAGACACACACAGAGAATATGATATAATTGAACACTTTGAACAGATTGTCCCTTGATGGAACTGACTAACAAACATGAGTATGACAAGCGTTTGTTCTAAATTAGAAATAGTTTGGCGCTTTTCGCATCGACACTATTCAAATCAGATTCCTCGTTGTATCCCGCGCTTCGACTGTGTACACGCATAAAGGACGGACGCTGACAAATAGGACGGGATTCGACGTTCGGCCGCTTTTGCCGAATCGAGTGAAAGCATACTTCAAAATGAATTCTGAAATTGCTACAATAACTGACAGTCCACATCCAAAAGTGAATACTATGAAAACCACAACGACATTTGAATTCAAGTCCTGTCTGTAAACTTCTCGTCTATCGTCGACTTTGATTGATTGATAGTTTATTCAAGTGACAAGATAACATAACATGCACGAACCACATTTTTTCCAGAAATCGGTCACACTAATTGCTAATATAAAGAAAAGGTGGACTTAACCTACGAAGGAATTTTCATATTTACGAATTTTCAAACATCTCCAATGGTTATTTTTCTCGTTAATCATTAATTTAAATCCGGTTGTAA
>JAQGCA010000991.1:0-20758 GCA_034698945.1 Protaphorura quadriocellata
CTATGCGGCTATCGGTGTCGTGGTTTTTTGGCTAAGCGGCTAAAAGTGCCGAGATACAGTAGGGTTTGGCAATACGCAGCCCGGAGTACGATCAGGATGTACCTAAAGATATGCATAGTCCTTCATGAAGGTCTGTATGCTGCAATAAAAGTTACGATTGTCAAAATAAAAAATTCTGTCGCGCACTACTCATACCGCCAGCCACCAAATGCATGCTGCGCGCTGGTCAGACTTACGTCAGTCTTTATATCTATTCTAATGATCCTATTGTGGACACTTTTTTCATAAATTAAGTTCAAGATCTATTTCTCCCAATGAGGTTTTAACCGCTAAGTTTAAGGGTCATTTAAGTGGCTCACCCTCAAGAATGTACGATTTTCTGGTACGCCCTCTCAGTTCTTAATTGAAAATTACTTCAAACCCACACTTATAGACGACACGTACAACAGGCCGAAGAGCCTATTATAGTTTTAGTGAAAAGCTGGAAAGATTATTTTATGCCACTCATTACACATTTCAGGCGGTTATAATATAACCGCCTGAAATGTGTGTGAAATGTTTTTACAAAATTAAAGTTTGCACATTATGTGCAAACTTTAATTTTGTAAAAACATTTTCCGCTGGTAAGCTTAAAGGTATAATCAAAATTTCAAAGATTTGATTTTTAAATAAATCGACATGTTCAATCAATCATGAGTAACAATATAAGCATATCCGAATTAGTTTTATAGAAAACTTACTTCACAAATATTTATCAATCTTCGTGAGAAGAAACCTCCTAAAACTCCCACTAATTAACCGTAGCCGGTCACTTCAACTTCCTTTGGAACTGAACTGCCGCCACAAAAAATCGATCGTTTAATGATTAGCTTAGAAGGTCAGACTTCCCAGTTCCCATGCACTTTGCTGCGCTCTCTCTCCATGCGAGTTTTTTTATCTCTTATTCGCTGGAACATCGTGTCGTGTGATGTTTGGTGACGTTCCATTTTGCACTCCTTATGCTCAACTTACTTGTCTTGTCATTCATTAGAAGCGTGGTCAGAGTGTGATTTTGATTGGGCTTTAATCGAAATCATTGATTCAGTTGTAATCAAAATATTTGGCGCATGGACCAACACATGATGGTACGAGGTTCATCTTGGCAGATTGCAATAAATGTTCATGGGGCTACGGGGCTAATTGAGATTTCGCAAAGCTATACAGGGTGACCCAGAGAAAGCGCACCATTGTTTGATTTTATTTTGGTGTAGCTACATGTTATGATCAGGTCGTAAGTGTTGATAAATTTGAAGACTTTATAATTATCAACGTAAACCATTTCAAAATCAATGGGGCAGGTGGACTCATCAACAAAACTAATGTCCGCTTTAAGTTTATAAAATTGATGTATAGCCTAAGTTGATAAAATAAATTCTTAATCTTTAATTCAAACCTTACCATAACATAATTTTTTGTAACTACGCCATAATATAATCAAACAACGGTGCGCTTTCGTACATAAATGGTACAGGGAGATCATAATCATGACATGGTCAATCCGATGTAGCAGACTTCGTAAATCTAACTTTCAGTTTAGTTTCTCGTAACTCAGAGTTCAGGTTATTTTAGTCACACATTCTAAAGTGCGAGCGTTTCTACTGGCCGCCTTGTACACACCGTCGGTGCAGTAATTATGTAGTACGTCGCAAAAGTAAGTACCCCCCCCCTCTAATTGTCGCTCCCATGGTGATATAAAACTTATTTATGTTACTGCCATTCAAATCAATTCAAGAGCTCACCATCATAGTGTGTTATTGAATCCAATGGCTTGACCGTAACATAATTTCGCAACTTGTTTACTGCAAATTATAAACACAGGGGGGTATATACTTTTGCGACAGACGGTAAACCAAAAAGACCAAAAAGAATTTTTGTTGAAATGTATCCGATCGCCGAAAACATTTTGAGATTTTTCTTGAATTAAATGTAGGTACGAGTTTCTTTGAAGGGGTTGCGGTGAGTCAAGAAAATTTTAGTAGGAACAAAATATTTACAAAGAGAAGCACTATGGTTTAGTGTTTCAACCACAAAATTAACCCTCATTTTAAATCCAAATATGAAGTTAACATTTCCGACTCAAATATCGAATCAAACACATCTACAATACTTAGTTTTTATGTCAATATTTATAATCTAGATATGTACTTTTCCTGGTTTCGAAACTGCATCAACCCGGTCAACTGTTACAATTTTTCTTTTATTGGACGTTTAGTTTCAACGAATAGTTAACAACACAAAAAGCAAAAACGTTCAAGTTTTGAAGCTGTTAAGTTCGGAATACAAAAATTATACATTCATGACGCTTACATCAAATAATTGAATACTAAAAATCTTACAGGTTAAAAGGTACAAATATATGTTTTCTTTTTCTTTGTTCATTCATTATTATTTGTCTTAGTATGAAGTGAATGCAATGCAATGGGTGCACACATATCAGGATGGCGAGAGTTACGAAATGTATGTGCTTTACATAGTAGAATATAGTAAGATTTAAAGTTTAAGTTTCAGTAGTAAGTAGGATATTTTACATAAATAGGATCACATGATAATTTGAACCACAAAATCGACAAGATTGTTCCACAGTAACAACAATAATACAACTAATTTCGTAACTAACCGAATGACTATGTACTTCTAGTTTATGGCGATAGCTTGAAAACAACCTGTATCCCGGGTGTCCGAGGACTAACCGTCTATCCATCGTATACTCTCACGATTTAATCAGAATTAGAAAAATCACCGTATTAAATTGAATGCTTGGCACACGTTGAACTAAAGTGCAGGCGAATGTATTTCAATATTTTATAACAACTAACAATTTTTGAATTAGAATTTTATAATACTAAAAACAGATTTTTACTACCAGGACACCCTATAGATATAGAGAAACGTTGTCGTATCTTGGTGTATGACGTTTTAGTCAGTACAATTCTGACTCGGAAGTTGGAAGTAGTATTGGAAATTGGTCAAACATTTTGAAAAATAAAAATAGACAACTACAATTAATCTTGATGAGATTCAGATTCCCCATTCTCCGAGTTCTCCGACGCTATTATTTGTAGCCAATGTTGTCGATTGACTTGGACGCCATCGTACAACTTCCTTACCTTCGGCGAGAGCCTTGCGAAAGACTGAATATAAAATAGATTGAACAGACACAATTACAAATACAAGTACGCCCTCCTGCACAACGTAATTTCACTTAACCCTACCTCATAAACTGGAACACAAATCGAATCTATGAAGGCAACCTGCATCGTTGGAAGTTGATCCTTCTTGTCACGATTCATCATGTCCTGTCCATGTCAATTTAAGTAAGTGCACATTTAATTGGCCTTTAATTCAAACTAAGATGTTTTGTTCTTACAATTGGTTCAATGTTAAGTTCTTCCCTTTCAATGTCACCTTGCTCAAAAAATTCACTTGCAACTAGTTCCGCCACCTGTAATCCAACAACCTCAAACTCCGTTTCACTTGGTAATCTTAATTTATTCTTACCCGTTTCTCTACTTCCCAAGGTTTTGTTATGGCAGCTAAATCACAAGCAGTCATTAACATGCCTCTCAATAAATCCCGATGCTCATCTCCGGCCCAGTTATACGAGTTAGTGTCGATAAGCTCAACAAATTGTCCGCGATTTCTACAAAAAATTACATTTCACATAGTGGAAGGGTGACAGGTGTAATGTCGTTCAAAAATGGAAGAATAACGAAGAGGAGATATTAAAATGGTCAGATTGAAAACTTAGAGTCATTATGCATCATTGAATGACAAGCTTACTCCGTGGATGTCTAACCAAAAATGGTTAATCAAGCTAAACTGGTATTCCACAGCCCAAGTTCGGGCTGGTTTACCTCAATAAAACTTGATCAGCACATCTCGGTGAAGGTAAAACCAATAGAATAAGACTTAGACATTCAACAGCATTCTCAATTAGTATTTTCATCATTCAATTAAAATTTAAATTAACGCTGCGCGGTTTTGCACGGAATTTTTGAATTCTCGCTGCCGATCTTCGATTTCGTTATATAAAACTACAAGTCTTCGAAAAAAATATTCAAGAATCCCTTCAATACATTAGTTAAAACAAAACCAGATTACCTAAAATATACAGCGAGGTCAGTAGCTAAGATAGCATCTTCCAGAATTTTCAGCACACGAGTGTACTCATCCGGGGACAAATGAGAGAGAATTTGATTACCCTGTATACAAAAATGCGTTTAACCTAAATTACAATGTCTTTGCAAACTACCAACATTGCTAACCTGACTATTTAGAATCATGAGGCATTGGTCAAAATGATGTCGCTCCATTGTTGACGTGGAGTACAGTTGAGCTAATGGTGAAGAAGCTCTGCAAATGTATAAAAGCAACAAAGCAAGTAAGGAACAAACTACTGCACATAATCTATTCAGGTTGGTTGTTAACGGTTGTGATGTGAACTTACTTAATTTGAAATGAATTGTTTGTTCCTCTATGGTCCAGATCATGGCAAAGACAAGCTATCAGGAGGCCTAGGCATTCCATATCACCCAAGACTTGCCACCATTTCGTTTTCTGAAATTGAAAGTAAATACATATAACAATTGAGTCACTCTTGATCAAAAACAAAACTACATCCATCTTATTTTACTTTTTTTTATTCTTATCTTATCAAAAACTCGTATCATATTAAGTACACGTATCTGAAAAGTAGAAATCAGAAAGAAATTATACTCTATATATACTTATATACTTACTGTCAGAATGGCAAACATCATTTGAGCGACATTGAAAGCGTGTCTCCAGTTGTGATAAGTCACTTTACGATAATTTTTCTTGACAGAAAGAAGCCATCGACAAAGAACCTCATAGTCAATATGAAATCTCTTCACCAGATCGAGATCCAAAAACATTCGTAGGCAAGCCTATGAATAAAACATTTCATCCACGATACGCTTAGACGATAATACTTTCATTTTAGTCACAGACAAAAACACAAATATTTACTTTATATGTGTCAATGTCAGACATCTGGTCGTCGTCAAAGTCAAAGGAGTGGAGTCGAAAATGTTGAGATGATGCAACCACGGCACTCTAAAGAAAATAAAATTGAACTGAACTACAAACTAGGCAATTCATCAATCAATTTGGGTTCTCAAGTATTATTTCTTTCGTACCCGAAGATCTTCAGCTTCTTCTATTGGAGCAGTGGCGTGGTAACTTAGAACCTCAAGGGTGACGCGCTGCTTCGCCATGGCCACTATCACTTTCTCGTACCTGCCACACATCGTGACCATCAACACAATGTGACCAATAAATATGTTTCCACAAAATTGAAAGGTTTGCAAAAAAAACCAAAAAGAAAGCAGGACGAGTCAACTGAAAATTGAACACAACTGTTCCAAATCCATTTGAATTTTATTACATCCTTGTATTGTGAATTCCCATTCCGCAGAAAATAGCAAAGGCTTCTACAAAGTTCTCGTCACTCGTCGAAAATGGCAATCCATCCAATTTGTTGATGAGCTATACGACAGACCAGATAAAAAATTAACTCGACGAAATGTATAGACAAATAACTTTAACTTTTATAACCTTACCTGTATAACACCAATGACCTCGCCTTGAGAATTCTTAATTGGCATACACAAAATGTCATTGTGTTGGAAGTCTGTGTCCTCGTCCACGCTTTGGTCAAAGCGTGAATCCTCGTAAACGTTGACGATATTCACGGGCTGTAATATAACAGACAAATAAAAGCCAATTTCGGTCAATCGATCCCAAAAAGTTATTCTGACAGATGCAATAAAATAATAGATCTAACCTCTCCGGTTGTCGCCACGAAACCAGTTATCCCAACATTTATTGGTTGACGGCCTAAATGATTACATGGTTCTTATATATTTACAATTCGTAATTCGTACAGTCCTGCTTTAAGCGTCAACAATGAATGTGACAATCAAGCTTTAAGCGTCTACAATGAATGTGACAATCAAGCTTTCTAATTAAAGTTAAAATAATATCTCCATTACACCACCTTCAAATGGACTACTGCGAGAGTTTGCTTGATCATCACTCATATCCTTTGTGTCTAAATCAAAAACTCTTGAAAATGCACCTTTGGAGGCTTCGTGAACCAAAAGAACCTGAAGAAAGTAAGTGTAAAATTCTTAATGCTTTTAGACCTTAAGGCTTGTCAAGCAAACATATTAATCAATCTAATACCTGAGCCCTTTGACACTGCATGAGAGACAGTGTATGAGTGAGAATTCGATAGACCATGTGTTCAATTGTACTTTGCTCTTCAAATATCATTCTGGCCAAGTCAAGAAGGACCTAAAAACGAAGGAAGAGAGTAGTGCAGTCAATAACCATCCATCATCAACGTTAACCTGTGTCCACAGTCCACAACCCAACGTCTTTTATCTCATCGATTTGTAATATTCTTACAAAGTTTTCATATTTACTCCCGCCCTTTCTTTCCTCAATAAAAGTCTCGTAGACTAACTATCCAGAATCTAGAATCAACTAACTATCCACCGGTAAGTGACAATAGTGACAAAGTAGAGTGACATGTCAAATTTAGACACTTATTACAAACACCCATCACATGTTCTTTTCTATGCCTAAGTTTCAGCGATAATTTATCTTCATTATTCAACTTCACCCACCTGTGTCCTTTTAACTTCGAGACGACTTTGTTGATAAAGCTGCGCATTACCGAGACCAATCCCACAAAATTGTAAATAATTAGTAAAAACTCTCTCATCTGTAAACGTGAACGCCTCTCCATTCCTTTTGTTGATGACCTACACATCCAAAAATATCAGCAAATTTAATCAATTTT
The DNA here is from genome assembly GCA_034698945.1 of Protaphorura quadriocellata. Classification (NCBI taxonomy): domain Eukaryota; kingdom Metazoa; phylum Arthropoda; class Collembola; order Poduromorpha; family Onychiuridae; genus Protaphorura; species Protaphorura quadriocellata. The sequence continues at coordinate 6,869 of JAQGCA010000991.1, forward strand.
CGATAGAGTTTCTAATTTAGTACGAGAACAAATGGAATGAAAATGCAATATAACAATAAAACGTACTTGTGCAATTTAGTGGAATTTGTTAAAATTTGGTTATGGTGAAATACCGCAATCCGACAGAAACAAAGAATTTCGTAGATTTGAATTGCCTTTCCTTTGTTCGCCGAACCAAAGATAGACAACCAGAAGCTAAGTAATCCTCATTTACACCACAACACAACACAAGTTGTTCCTCAAAATAACTTCAAACGTTCCACCGGCCCACAAGAAACCCAAATTATTGACGATAACGGAGGAAGAATATGAAGACTATGACCAAGACAACCTGGCAAGTTTAAGGTCAGAGATCTAGCCAACCATCAAAATCTCAGGAGATGAAAATTCGACTTGTCAAACAAATAAGTTTTGTTTCTGTTTATTTGAGCATGCCAGTCATTGCCAGTGCCGAGCTCAAAAACAAAGTTTATAAAATTTTACACAAAGAAACAAGTCAAAATTCAATCTAGTTGAAGTCTGACCCCATTCCAATCCCAGTATTCAGGGAATTGAGAATTCACACAACGCCAGACCAAAACAACTAATGGGCTGATTGTACGAAGAATTTAGGAAAAACGTGGACTAAATTATTAACATGTGTATTTGACAACACCTTTCATTCGACTTTCACTTTCCATTAAACATTTTAGCCTGTTGGACAGGTCAACTGCAGCAAAATTTTTGCGATCTTTGCTTTCATTCTCTCCATGAACCCATGGATGCAAATTGTGGGTTAAAGCTAAGAATGAAGACGATTGGCAAGGGCTTTTAGAATATGCTGCTCAATTTGGTGCTGAAGATATTCTACTGGTGCCAGTAAGCGAACCAGGATTATAATCAAGGGCGTGGAGAAGAGAAAAGGTATCCTGCAGTAAAGACTGTGTCCACAATAATACGTTGTGTTATTCATAGCTTCAAACGCGAGATGAATCCGTTCGCATTCTATCTACCACATACCCGCGTTGGTTTCCGTTTTACAGTTTTCCAATGAGTTAAAGATAGTATTAAGTATTAAACGAACTACCATGGAGATTTACAGGTATTTAAACTAATTTCATTGCACAGACTGTCTTCAACAAATCATACTGACTTTAATACCAAACGCTGTAAAATGTACAAGGGTGTCGTCGGATTTGGAAACATCCTTATTTCTTCATCATTATTTTTGCGTACTGTGGACCCTGAAACAACCGAGGAGTGTCAGAAAAACAAATACCAGGCTCTTGTTCACGCTAGATCAACATGGTGTCCATTTAAAGGATAGGATTATTCTTTCGCAGGAATATTCGAAACTCAGAACCATGTTAATCAATACTTGGCCCGACTAGAACAAAATGGAGTTTAAATGAAATAAATCTTCAAAAGTTTCATCTATTACAGACAGCACGACTGCTCATGAAGATGGAAAATAAAATAATCCGAGCCAAACCGTTTGTTATCATGAACGAAATAGTAAATCTCGCTTGTAAAAACAAGGGGGCAATGTGTGATTATTTAGCGGGAGAAGGAAATCTAGGCCTAGTTGGAGGTTTGGAGGTAAATTGAGTACCACTGGCCACCCACTCCATCATTGGAACACAACCTCTAAATCCAGAGCAGAAGCCTTTAGTTGGGGCAATTTACAACAAACACACGACAAATTCACGACAAAAACGTCTCCTACACGAGGATTGAACCCCTCGCGGCCTTCGACTGTCTCACAAACACGAAGGGACGACTGTTGGAAAATATTAAAAAGCCCTTTAAATTTGGGGGCTTTTAGTTTTAAGGCTTAACACTAAACTCAGTCGTAAACGACTCCTCATCAATAAATTGGACCATCTCCCGAAATCCGAAGATATTGTCAACCTGTCCTACTGTTTGAGACACATTTTCAAATTGGTCATTGGTAGTGAATATGATGTCAGGGCAAGACTTCGGATGCCTGAACAAACAGCCATCCGATAGTTGGGATTTGATTCAGGGTTTCTTTCGCGATGCCTTCGACGCACAAGTTGACTTGATTGATATTGAAGTTTAATTTGTTTCCTAACTTTTCTCTACATTAATATGTTTAAATGGGTTCTATTGAATGTTAGATTGTTAGGTAATGAAAACAAACATAAATATAACCTGAGCCACTCCAAGGACTTCCCCTCGTTTGTCTCTAATTGCCATGCAAAGAAGTGACTTCGTCTTGTATCCGGTTTGTTTATCAACTTCCTGATTGAAACGTTCATCCTACACCAATCAAATGCTTTCAACGATATAACCACAAAGATAGAGGGGTAATGTATCTTACAAAATAGAAGATTTAGGCATAATGCCTGAAAGTCTAAAATCGATTTCCCTTACCTGATAGGCATCCGGAATGTTTACGGCTTCCCCACTCTCAGCTACAAATCCAACTATTCCAGAACCCCACGAGACACGAATTTCTTCCTTGGTTTCCATGTCGGCAAGCGTGCTCTGAGAACTTACGTCAAATAGACTGGACACCAAAACTCGATTTGGAGATCCTTTCTTACCCTGGAAAGACACAAATGGTATCTAAACTATTAAATGACTCGGGAACCCATCGTGGTTCGCTGGGAAAACCGCTGATTAATAAAGTCAGAAAACTCAGACTAGAGTATACACTTAAAGTTTCACTTTCGTTTCGAGGTACGTCTGGAAGAAGTAGTACGGCATTTCGAATTAAACTCTTGTTTGCTCTCAGGATTTGACTTACTTGAACAAGGAAGAGGGACGCTCTATCTGCACCTGTGAGCACTCCCACATGCTGCAGAATTTTGTGTGCCAGCGTTCTTGTTTCCAACTCATCACAAATATCTTTGGCCAATTCAAATAAAAGCTCCTTTTCTTCCAGAGTCTAAAATTATAATACAACAATCGCTAACATATGGTCGATTACGGTACACCATAACGAATTTCTTTTAGGAATTGGGTTGCCTTTCATTTGCCCTTAAAGTACCAGAGGAGGCATTATCAATTATAATTACATATCAATTTGGTTACTGTACTGAACTGTTTGGGAAATGGATCATTATGACTTTAATAAAGAATTCTCTGACTCTGACTGACGAATAGTTTGCTGCGATATATGGGTTCAAGCCGTCAAGCAGACGAAATTTTAATTACCAATTGAGAAGGAGGATAAAGAAGTCTGCGTTCAGAAAGATAGAAAACAAAATAAACTGACCTGTAATTCCTCTCGAGATTTTCTTTGTAAGGGACCAACGGATTCACTAGATTGAAATGGTGTGAGAAAAGTTGGAGTTCCATCTATAGTGGTGACCATGGGCCTTAACAATCCGCCTCTCTCAAACTCTTGAGCAGAGATTTTTCGAACAGGAGTTGTAGTCCCGGATGCACCAGCTCCGGAAACACCGCTTTTCCCAGAGGTACCCTAAGCAAACCTTAAATTAAAAATGACCTAAGTTTGATAACAAAAGTTTGTCAGAGAAAAACTGTTCACAAACTTGCGAGGGCGACTGTTCCCCAGCGGTACGAATGACCGTCGTTGCGGCAATATTTCCAGTGGCTGTAACTAATGCTGTTACTCCGCATGGTGAAGTCCCAGCACCAGCAACGTTTGGAGGTTGACTAACGGAATGGGCCACAAGCCAAGCGTCTATGAGACCACGAGGAGCTTTCCTAATGTATAAGAAAAATGGAAAAGTTTAATCAAAATTCAAGACTGGACAAACTGGACAAACATTAATAGAATCGCTTGAAATTCTGAAATATGAAAACTATATACATAAAAACGTGCCGAATGCTCAATATAAAACCAATAATATTCGACTAGATTTCAAAGTCATTCTGTTAAAATTTTGAAATGAAAAGTAATGTTCGGTCGTACAATTATGCAAGTCAAAATTAAATTAAAATTAAGGTGTTGAGCCCGGTTTGAGAGATTTCTCCGGTTTAAAACGATATGAAATGAGTTGATCAAACCGGAGAAATCACTAAAATATAATTCTCCCCCAACGATTTCGTAATATCAATACAAATATAATAACAAGTATTGTGGAACTACAAAAGTCCGCGAATTTTCTCAACTTTATTATAAGATTCAATATAATGTAGATGAAACACGCAAAAGGCAAGCTGAGCTAAATTGTCTCGTTGAGAACAACGTCGCACAACTTACTACTTAATTATAAAATACGAATGAGTCTGCTGTCTGCTCTAACCTTGATGTGAGAATTCTTATCTATAAAATGCATTACTACTAAAAATACATTTTTATCACTTTGAAAAAGAAATTCGTATTGGGAAGTTCTGAAACTTCCCGGATATTTTACCCCGCCCTGGACCTGCGGAAAAATACACCTGAAAATACGCGGTCCGTCCACGGCTATGGACATCCATTTTGAAGGGCCCGCGCTAGTCCATAGACAAGGAGCGCATTACGGGCATTCATGTCCACACCCATGGACTAGCCTGGGACTAATGTTTTCCGTGTCCATGCGTATGGACTAGGTTGGGACTAATGTTTTCCGTGTCCATGCCCATAGACTAAACTGGGAATTTTGGCCTTGGTACGTTATAGAGATAGACGCTTCGCTGAGGGTTACCTCCAAGCCCAATAGATAGCATGAATGTTTCTTTCGGAAACTTTTCGATACAAAAGCACAGTCCATACCCATGGATATGAGACTTTAGAAAAGTAAACTAAGTACAAAAGTAAGATATGTAATTCAATTGAATCATCATTACCGTATAAAATAATCGTGAGCAAATCCTGGGTGTTCATCTAACCAGGACTCAATACGAGCACACTGAGAATCATAAGGTTGATCAATCTCATCTGATAAGACGGACTCAATCACTTCCATTTCCCGCAAAGGTTGACCTGCATAAGGAAAGCCAATTCCAACAATACAATACTATAATAATAACAATAATACTACAAGTAATACTTGTTTATACTTTGCATCCAAAAATTATTACAACACAAAAAATATAAATGACTGATCAAAACTCATACAGTTCTCCCTTTTTAAAAATAAAACGAAACAATTACATTGTTTGATATTTCCAAGTAATTTTACCCATGATGAATTACCGTAAATGACCGATTAGACGCCTGGGCTTCAATAGGCGAAGCGCCAGGTAAAATGTAATTCCTTTAAATAAATGCCGGGTCGAATTTCTGTCTCACGGAGATCCGAGTTTTACGCACGGTATTTAAGGAAGATATAAAATATTTAAAAAAATAAAATTGAAATAAAATTATGTTAAGAAACGCCGGGTCCTGATAAACGGCGGGGATCGAATGATCGAATATACGCCGGGTCAAAAGATCAAATTTTAATTAAAACGCCCGGGCGTCTAATCGGTCATTTACAAACAAAAACAATCGTTCCCCTTTGCTTCGTTCATTCCAAGTTCTATTCTAGCTGACTCTGCTCCAACTTTATTCTAACTATAGTCTTAAAGTAAGAAATTCAATACATTGGAAGAAACTCAGATTACAAATGAAATAGGATAAAATCCAATGTAGTGTAATGCGGATGAAACGCAATGCTAGTTGAGTTGAGCCTGTCTCGTTCAGCTTAGCGTTGCAAAACTTGTTTCTCAATAGAAAATTTAATTGAGTCTGTCAAAAACCAATCCAATTTAACATAACAACATGTAATGTAAGGATTCTTCCTTTCCCTTGTCCTGCTCGAAGTTCCAAAGCACAACTAAAGAATATAATCAGAATCGAAGAGCACAACTTGTCGTAAATAGAGACGTAAGAGAGAAAAAGAGTTAAGAGAGAAAACCTGGCTGTCGTCTTCGTCGTCTCAAATAAACACAACACTTGAGACCGTCTGTCATCAAAGTCTAGGTTCAGGCTCAAGGAGTGGTCGTTGGCGGAGTAATCGGACTTGGATCCCTGGTCTCGCTTCCACTAATAGGGGCAAAGTGACAAACATTTCTAAAAACTTTTTAGCTACGAAGCCAACAGGTCGGAAAGCAAAATAGGGAGAAAAACTCGAATCAAGCCTAGAGCAACAGTGCCGGCGCCGTTCAATTCCGTACTGAGCTTTCTCCAAGACTTTCCCTTCAATCCTTTCCCTTTCAATATCCATCCCGGGCCGGTGGACACACGAGTGGATTGGAAGTGCAGAAAATGAACCACTCTCTCCTGGCTGACCTTACTAAATCTCTAATGTAAAAGTGGTAGAGCCCAAGCACTAGAAATTTCAAAGTAACCTTTCCAATTTCAATTACATATAGTCAGTCAGTCGAGCGGGTGAAAGTTTTTGAAGTGAAAGTAGAGTACAAAGAAAAACATAACTCTTGTAAATATCCATTGTTCCCTTCGTCGTCGTCCATCCGATCGAGTGGTGTGGTCAATATTTGAACACTTATTATTTCTGACAGGGCTGACACCGATCACATGAATTTCACTATTTCAGGCTCGGTAAACTATTCCGAATCAAACTGCAAAATAGCGGCATCTAAACACCCAGTCGCACAAACAGACTTATGTAAATAAATACCACATATTAGGTCAAAACTGGATTCAAGAGACCGGAACTTCATAGAACCAACTATCAGCCGTTTTATAAACTGAATTTGTATTTTTTACATTTGCCCATTCCAAAAGAGAAAACCAATTGTTCTGGTAAGTAAAGAAATTTATAAATCCTGGGAGCTCCGGGATGTAATTATTATCGCGTACGACTTCAATTAGTTCACTGAATTTAAGCTTCACTTCAACTGTTATGTGTTCGGAAACCGAATCTATCCTCACACCTTTGATCTAATGAAGAGTATTTCCGTCGTGGATTGTATGCATTCAAGCAAAAGACAGAAAGCGTTACACATTCTGTACTGTAGAGCCAAGAGTTATTCAATTCCGTTTCAACTGAGCATGGAGATCAAAATGAATTGAATAAATGAAAGATTACATAATCCATGTATATGTAACTCACTGAAGAGTAGAGTAGTGAACCAATTTTGTGTAGTTCTAATGCGATGATGAGATGGAATGAAAGCATGATATAATATGTACACGTTAACGTCACATTCAGGTGAAAGTTTAATAAAGAGAAAGCTGAGGGCTCTGTCTCTCTTTCCACTAACGTGGAAAGGAAATATGGGTAACGTGGTGCTCGCCAAAAAATGATTGAGTTTTCGAGAGCTGAAGGATCAGGGAAAGGACTGGTGAAGAGGAGCTTATTAGGGTTGGATTTACAAAGGATTATTGAAGACCAAAGCAATGGAACGGGAGTGCAAACGCTACACAAATTATACCCAACCAATCCTTTCTCCTCCTCCATATTCTCCAAGACCCAACTAACCATACAATTTTTTCATTTTCTTGGAAACCAAGAGAGCGCTAGGACAAGTATTTTAGGAACATCTCATCAGAATTGCTATTCTCAAGCGCATACATGGAACGGCATTCCAAATACTTGTCTGGGATATGCTGCTAGTTTGTATTGGCTAATTTCAGACAATGAGATCATTATTACACGTTCTAGAATCAAATTATTCAGAATAAAAGTGAAGCATACTTGAAAAGTTGACAACGACAATTAAAACTATGAAATGAATCTGTAAATTAAGAAAGGGCAAAATTTTAAAAATTGCAAGGGCCAGTTAGAAAATAACGGTGTTAGACTTATAATGTGGAATGTGGCAGGAGAATATTATAACTTTTATAAAAGGACTCGGCTTCCACCATCTAAATTATCTTGAGTTCATTTAACACAGCCTGGCTCGTGGCAAAAGATAAAAGTCAGTATTTTAGTTCGAATTTTAGTGGTTACGTCTGACAGCTGTCACCGTTATAAAAATCAGAAAACGACGAGATAAATAGTCAAGAACTCAGTGCTAGAAGGCAAAATAAATGAGAAGTGAATGAAGGAAAGCTGGAGAAAGTGGTGAAAGACAAGACACATCTAAATATAGGAAAAGTGGAGAGAGCGGCGAGAGTCGACTACCTCTAACGTCGGTTAGAGAACAAATTATCCGTGTCGCGTAAAACAATCAATACTCAGAATGAGCTTAATGAATGGTTTATCCAACAAATCCAAACCCATTCCGCTCATCGCTCATTACATTATTGTTTCATGTTTTGTCTTCACGAATGTCGGAATTAATAGGAATGTAATCAATTCCATTTTGAAATCACAAGCGAAGCAAGTGTACTTCCAGCTGTCTCCGTCAGTAACCAGTCTTCACGCGCATCAAGCTTGGTAGTAATTGTAGCGGAAGACAGGTCTTTGCTTTTCTAGAAGATTCTAGATATCCTGTAAGCAAGGTAACTGATAATGAAATGAGCTGGAAGACTGTCTCTTTCGTCTCGTTGCTCTCCGATTTTCCTATCATTACTTTTCATTACGTCTCCTACGGCAAGTTTATATTTCTTAACTTTTATTTAGACTACCACAAGTGAAATATTTATGTACTCACTATCAGTCATGCATAATTTACTTACCACCACGTTTGTGCCATTTTAATTAACAAAGGGCATCACATCAGTTTATTATAAACTTTCACACACTCAAGCCAATAGAGTAATGCCGAATTTAGAATACTCTTTTTTTACTCTTCTCTCCTCGTTTCCGTTGTCTCTTTCTCTTTTTGATAATTTTACACTTCTCTTCTCTCTCTCTCTTTTGGGTCGTTTTGCAAAGTTGGCTGCCGGTCAACTTTGAAGAGAAGAGAAAGATAAAGAAAGAAGAGAAAAACGAAGAGTACTCTAAATTCGGCTTAACTGCCCACAATTATGGGGTTTTGGTTTTATCGATCCTGTAACCAAGCATGCACAACATTGTTTCAAAACTGAGTATTTTTGAAGAATGAAAGAATGTGACCAATACGGTAATGTGGACTAATACGTCATACGTCCCACTTTGCTGCGAAGTGTGCCAATCTACGCAGAGCCTTACACGAGCAATTCGATAACCACAACGACTGCAAATGGCGAAAGGACAGCAAGGTTGAGCGTTAGGGAAAATATTTGAATTAAAAAAATGGGAGGACTCAGAGCAAAATTCCGAGGACAATCAATGTTCTACAGGGTGGGACGTAACCTTTGTCACCCCTACTGCAGCCCAATCTGGGGGAGTCGGACAAAAAGTGAGATATGCATTTTGTAGAGAATCTTATTGCGGATCTAGGGAGCTATTCCATTTTAAAATCCGATACGCGTAGCGGCGCTGACGAGCGCTTAAGTAAAAATTTGCACGGAATAACGTTTTCTTCAACGGCCCTATGACAAAAACGCATCCGAAATAAAATTTTTCGAAATATCCGTCGATGCTATCTTTTTTGCAATATTTGTATGCAATTTTTCAAATTTTGTTGGACAGGCTTGAGGAAAGTTGATTTTTCGCTGGCAAGGCATTTTAAAGAAAAGAGTCTGACTTTTCTCTCCAAACGCGTTCCCAGCGAAAAATCGACTTTACGATTTCTTTTTCAAAGGTTACGTGCCACCCTGTACCGTAATCATGTGAATCCTACACGTCCATCAGACAGGACTGTCGACCGTGATTAATTATATAACTGACCATTGGCGCATCAATCAGGAGTGAACCAACTCGCCGAAGAAGATCAAAGATATGACATTGTAATAATATGTAAACTTCAAAGCGTCACAAAACAGAGTTAAACTTAAATCGTCAACAGTCATGTAGTCATGTACCTACCTATCGTGAGTTGGATTTGGATGAAGAACGATACTGAGTTAAAAATTTAAGCGACATCTCTCATTAAAATTCGAATTCATTTATCAAGAAATGTGAAGCACATATATCTTGAACGCTATTTATTGTAAAATATAATGAGACAAAAGCTGCCTCAAGTGTTTCATTTCATGTATAATTAATTCGGAAGAATTAAGACAGAGTCCAATCTATTTGCCGTTGCGGTGCCTAATTTGATCGTTATCTTAACTTACGCTATTTGTACAGTGCGCTCCTATTCAGTCTGATTCGGAACACTACATTTGAAATGCGAATACCCTCATCTGTCTAATTCTCATCTGTCTATGTATCTAATTGCGTCCATAGAATGTTTTACCACCACTACCACTCCTTCACGACTCCCCCCACGGGCAAATTGCCGCTACAAGAAACAAATATTTTTATATTTTTTTACAGAAATGATCAGTTAATTGATAGGCTTGCATTATTCGTTGCAGACCGCCTACTTTTTAGTAAGCCTCAGAAACACATTAATGAAAGATATTCTCCGTAATTTACGTTTTGACTAATAAATGTATGTCGTATACAATACAAGTACCAGAAGTTAGTAGTTAGTTAGTTTTGACTACCTACTTAAAGCTGACCTGGTGACTGTGGTGATGATCCCAACTAGAGTTTCTGCATGCATTGAAATCACGACGTTCTACAGTTACAAGATTCTAGCACATTATGTAATGTATCGAGTCTGATTCAAACTGATTTCTGGCTATCTTAAAGAGTAAGAGTAAGACTGTAGTTTTTACACATAGTTAGTCACACTATTCTATTAAATTTATTGCCCATGAATTTACAGATCACATCGACAGGGACAAAAATCGCTAAGGAAACTTCACCTTATTAGCCCATGGACTTTTGTGAGGGCTTGTGAAATACTCCCCATCCGTCCGTCAGTCAGCTCCTCTCCGTTTCCAAATGACTGAATTGAAATGTAACTACTGTTTTTCAATAATAGAACACAGTCAAGAAAGAGCAACATCGGAATCCTACATTATTCCGACAACTCTTGTCGTACAGCCAACTTGGGTTCTATGAATTTAATATTTATTTACGTAGGCAACAAATGTCGGAGCTCAACGCTCAAGCGCATGGTTCTCATGTGCAGCGCTCCAAGAAAAGTTTCAACAATGCAGGGCATCGTGAGATCAGAAATGCTCAAGCAATTTGCAGAATGACCACACAGACTGACTTGGTGTTATAATCTCTTAATATTATAACGGAAATAGTGACTTCTTAACACCAAAATGAGTAAATCCTAAATACGTCATGGAGCCGTGCTTCCTCTTTAACAATGGGAAGACATGCGCATTTCTTCACGTTATGCGGCCATGCAATACCATACCATAAGAACTCTTACTCCCTCTCTATCATTCTTACTTCCTCTGTACTGCTCTCCACTCCCTGTGTAAGTACTCGTACTCCCTCTCTGCCAGCAACTTACTCCCTCTCTGCCAGCAACTTACTCCCTCTCTGCCAGCAACTTACTCCCTCTCTAGCGTTCTCTTACTCCATTCCCTTATTCCATGTATACTCTATGCAAGGGCTTTCAACGAGTTTCGACTGTTTACTTTTTATATAATCTCAAATTCAAACTCAAATACGAATGACATTTCGCGAATCGCGACATATCAATTCCTGGCACAGAATAGCTACGTCCTAGCAATTCAAATTTTCAAATACTGCAAAACTAGTTTAGAAATACTATGTATACCAAAATATTTTGACGATGTCCTCTAAGGACATAGAGGAAGCCTCAAGCCTCATAGAACCTCATAGAGGAAGCGTTGTCAAGTTATTTTGATGTATACTATGAACTTTCACTGAACTTAATTCGTAAATAATTAACTTCAATTATTCAAAGTGCATTTTTTAGTAAAATAAATATGAAAACACTCACCAATATGTCGACGAACGGCCCATAACACGGGGGCTGTCGTATTTCCACTCTTGGATTCGTCCAGTTTTCCTCCGATCCCTGCAACCAAACCGAATTCATAGATCAAAGCAACCTCAACTTTTCACTTGAAGCGAAATCAACCGAACTGTAACCCTTCTGACCCTTCAGAGTTAAAATTTCAAGGTTTTCCTTTGATACGCGAGTGAAGTTTATGTTATACTGTTATTAAACAAACTGACTTTGAGTAGTGTGTGCATTCAAACATTTTAATTTGTCTCATTAAAGTTATTTCAACTGTTAGAAATGGTAATTGTAAAGTTAAAAGCGACATCATTGACTGTAGTTTTCCACACTGAAATGGTACACACAATCACAACACAACCACAAAAAACGTGGCGTGAAACAATCCGAACTTAAAAAGAAACGAATCGTAATCCTTTAACGTTATCACTCTTAGGCGGTGGATTAAAGAATCAAAACTAATAATCCGTCCACAAGGTTAATGATAACACAAACTACAAACCTCACACCGGCTAGCATCTACAAATATCTTGCCAAAAGTTCTGTATGTTTTTACTAAATCCAATAAAAATGAATTATGAGATTATGACAGCCTGAATTGAGATTCAAATCACACCAGAGATTCACACCAAACATCACAACTTTGTTAGTTATCCAACTACCTCAACAACTGGATTTTGACTCTTTGGATAACATGCATCTTGCCGTGATCCTTGTGCTTCAAAAGTTAGAAGTACAGTTACAGGTAAAATTAGTGAAGAAAATAGAACGCGAGGTAGTTCTGCTACATCCTGGAAAGAAGTCGTGATCCTATAATATCACTAACGTTTCTAACGCACCTTCAACGTCATTCGTTGTTTCCGTTGCATGTAAAGAAATTAGTTGCAGATTCTTCGTTATGAAAAGTTCTGAAAAGTTATGAAGGTGACAGAAGCATCAAATCTCCAGTTTTCTTAATTAAAAAATGTTCGAAATGTACGACTCAAACTGAAGTAGCCTGCACAGTAGAACTATTTTAGTCTGATCGCGGAGAGAACTGCGTTAACGTAAAAAATAGCTTTATGATAACTATACCATATTAGATTACCTACATATAAAATTTGGATCCGCGACAGGCTATCCGAATCAAGTAAAAATTGCAGAAGTGGTGGATCATTCAAATCCACTTCGAAATTTAAAAAAATATAATAGTAGGTCATATGTAGATGAGACTATGGTACTACCATAATGGTAGGGTCTAATCTGGCCGTATGACCTTTTCCCCGTCATCAATTTTCCACTGATGGGGAGGTTCTAGCCCACCCCACCGTTTCACTTTGTTGCATTTTGAAATGAAGCGCGTCTTAGGTGTGACTTGGCCATTGATCCCTTGTTTTCGTACGGATACTCCGATGTCGATATTAAGTTTAGCAGCAATTTTGGGTTCGGAAATACGTCTATTTGCAGTCATTTGAAGTCAATTTCTGCATATTCTTCCAGCCTATTAGAATACAATTCATCCGTATTCTTACTGGACGGGTGCGATTCACGACAGTACCGGCCATTCTTAATGTTTCCATAATCCTACATACACTGTCCAATTAAAAAAAAAATTTGTTGGAAATTTTCTTGTACCAAGCGGGCTACTGATATGAAGTCAAAATCCTTTCTCTGTCCTTCAGAGAAAGTTCCTGTTTTTTTACCATTCCGAATTTTTATTTCCACGGTAATATTTTTTAATTCAACCAAACTACAGTAATTTTGACTATCGATGTGGTGACAAGTCAGAAAAAAAATGACTGACATTACTGCCGAAAATGTAGTAGTAGTGAATGCGTGAATGAAAAGGGTATGAATAAATCTTTTGCGTCCTTTCTCCATTTTGACTGGATTCGACTGGTCTTGCTGGAGAACGCATTCCTATCCCTGTAAGGAATGTGTGTCATTTTAAACATAATCGAAAGTGCTTCACAATAATATGTTTACTTAATTGTAGGTGACGTCGGCAACAAAGTTACGGCTGTTCGAATGCGTTACGTACTAGGGGTATGAATAAATAATTGATACACTGTAGGTACTATTGTTTTTGTTTTGTTTTTTATTTCTGGAACTTTCGACGCCCACGAGAGGTCATTATGCCGTACACCCTTCCCTTAGAGACGAGGAATCTAAGAGGACCACTGCTATTACAACAGTCCCTCCAACTGTTAAGGCAACTTCCAGTGGACGTATATCCGTACTGATAGAGACGACAAGCCA
>JAQGCA010000992.1:0-20752 GCA_034698945.1 Protaphorura quadriocellata
CACATTAAATCTACTCTTATTGAATTATATGTCATGATTTATCAAAATCCTTCGTAACTATCCTCCCTGCAACCTCCAACACAATTAAGCTAAAAAATTTAATGTTGTACAACAAATACAAGTGTGAGAACCGTATTTAAAACAAATATCAGTCAAGAAGTTAATATTTAGTAATGATTCTGTTCAAAATGGATTTTTGTTAACCATTATGGGAGGGCGGACGTGTAAACACGTCCGCACTCCCGTAAGGGTTAAGGGGCAGAAGAAGAAATGAGAGTACAAAAGATGAGAGTCTGTGAAGCTCCCTTATGGGTGGATCGTCGGACTAAATGACTTGTATTTCATTTTTTCTTTCAAACCGTCTTGCATTATTTCCGTAAATGGCCCAAGACATAATATACTGGTGGTGATTTGATTATGAGGAGACGGCCGGAATTGACTGACTCACTTTGCAAATCCCTCAATGGTCTGGCCCCATACATCTCAAACGACCAATTAAGTAAAAAGTAAATACAGCCAAATTGACTAGAAATATGAATACAAAAGATGAGAGTCAGTGAAGCCGCACATAAAGGTGGATCAGACTGTAAATGACTTGTATTTCATTTTCTTTCAAGTGACGGGGCTTTGATTTTTGTTAACATAGAATTTTGCCCCTTTTTCTTTTAAGAAGCATTACCTGTTTGTCTCAAATTATTTTGCCAACCAGTATCCTTGCGGAGAGAGTGGTGATTAGTTCGGGAACGCCCTGCATACTAAGAAATAGGATTATGTTTTCGGTTGAACAGAGGCCTACAGTTAGGACTTTCTTCCATGCAAGCACTCAATTGTCCGCATGGACTGGTACTCCCAGTGTTAAATACCCTCCCAGTAGTCATTTTAACCCTTTGAGCAGTGGAAATGTGCACTTTGTGCCCGTCTAAACACGTCTCCACTCCTCTAAGGGTTAACTACTTATTGGTTTAAAAATTCTAACATTTTTTTTGGAAATTGGGATTGGAAATTCCGTTTTATATGATGAGGGTCAAAAGATCCAGCGGTAAATAGTGTGGTGAGGGGTCAGCAGGTCAATAGTTGAAGGGTGTAGAGGTCAGGAGGACAACATAAGTCAAATGGAGCCAATAGTCAATTTTGTTGAAATCTTTCAAAATTTTGAACTATTTCAGAAATTTCTATAAAAGAATTTGATTTTTTAAATGCATTTTGATTGGAATTCATAATAAAGGGAATTTTGAAAGAGAAATACAAAGTTTCAAATTTGATCGTATTTTTTAAGTAAATTTTAACTCCACTACTACGTTTGTGTTTGAGAATTTTCAAAAGTCCCATTACATGGAAGAACACGTAGACGCATGTTGGGCTGTGTTGAGATATTTTCAAAAAGTCCCACACCATGGGAGGGCAGCCAAACCCCATGCGTAGTTTGTGTTCCGGAAACTTTTCCTTGTTACGGCTACGATACCCCTTGCCATCCCTCTCTTCCCTTTTGACTGCAATTCATTGTGTGATTTTGATTACGAATCTTGCCTTTTCTATTCGTTGTCGGGGTACCTTTTGTGGCCCTTTTCGGATTTTTCTTTGTCACTGGTTGTTTTTCTATTAATGCATCTCCGAACGGGTTATTACTGCGACTTTTAAAATTCGGGATATTTGGCAAACCCTGTAGCCTCGGAAAAAATAGCATCCGTATTTCTACCCTTTGAGGGATTCTTAAAGACAACAGTATGAGCTTACTTTATAGTAACTAAGCGTTGTCCAGTCAATTCTGTCGATCTGTGGCAGGAGGGAATATTATTAAAGTGTCCGAATATCTGATCCAAGTCAATTGTCGCCATCTAGGGGCGGATCTGAATACCAGGGTTTCTAAACAGTTCCAACTGCCACCGCTAGATGGCCGGGAGGAAATTGTCTTATATTTATAGTGCTTCTTTTACTATTTTGCTTTCCCTAAGATATTAATACCGGGAAAAATTCACTTTCTACAAGAAGCACCGGGCTCAAATACAGATACAGTATTAGAACCCCGGGCTTCTATTGAAAGATATTTACCTTCAAGTCAGTCGCTTTCTCAACTTTCTCCCAATTATGGTGCATTGAGGGATTATGGAGCTCAGTTGGTGGAGTGGTGGATTGTTGATAGGAATCCATAGGTCTCCGGTTCAAATCCTACTCGGAGGATTTGACATTTTTCAACTTTTTATTTTCCCTCAAATATTCTATGAACTGTTCCACTCAGAAAATTCCGAAAGTTTAGTGGATTAGTCAATTAAAATTATGCAGATTGCGAAAATCACAATGAGCCAATACTAACTTTTGTAAAATTGTTCAATTTTTTAAAAGAATAGTTAAGTCAAGTACTGGACAATACTTTAACTTAACAAAATAAAAAGTAAGACAAATTAAATTCCTTCGGGTCGGATTTGAACCAGCGACCTATGGATTACAGATTTCATATCAACTACAGTCCACCGCTCTACCAACTGAGCTATCGAAGGTTAAGTGAGTGGTGGGCATCCCCAAGTAGACACACGAAGGAATGGATTAGATTTAACAGCTAAATTCGTCATTTGAATACGATGATGGGCAGACGCGAGGTCCTATATGAATGGAAACGAAATAAATAAAAATATCTTATAATATTATTGGATCAGTTGAAATAAATGACTGGCTTAAGAATTTCAAAAAAAACAAGGACTAATTATGTCTTGTTCACATTTCAATTGGTGCTACGCGATGTCTCGGAGCGTGTGCATGTGCATGGAATGGATGTCATCGCGTAGTACATTTGAAATAATCTGAAAGGAACATTAATGATTGCGTCACTCCTGACGTTCCAAAAATCATTACAATTCACCAACTACATGAATTCCAAAACTAATTGACAAAGTATTTTCGTAATATTTCTAAAGTTTCTTAATTACTTCCTTTTGGAACTCATAATAAATACGGAGTCCAAAAAAATACAAAATTACGACAAAACTTGACGTCAACATAATATTTCTGGGTCAAAATACGTTTTACCAATTCACCTCCGATTTTGCCTAACTTTCAAAATTAACTAAATTTTTTATCTTAGTAATTTTTGTAATTGCATAGTATATTTATTTTTTATACCTTCTTACCATACCGATCATGGACGGGTGATAAAATACCGCCAATAACATGAAATCCACCAATTTTACTCAAATAATCTTTTGCCAATTCTGAAAATAATCAATATTGTTCAGTATATTTTTTTAATAATTAAACCAAAAATCAATAAATTACATTATTACTTAAATTTTACTTACCAAAAATCCTTAGATGCATGATTGTGGGTGGATTGAATGCACCGCAGATGAATAATATTATTTTTTGTGATGACATTTTTGAAATTATGATAGTTTTTTCAAAATTCTGTAGGATAATTTCTAATTTCTGATAAGAACTTTAGTTCCCCTTTTTTCTCCCAGAATTTGCAATAAATCCGTCTCTGTGTACAAAGTTTGAATGACATTACTTTCCCGCACACACTGAGGTCACGGGAATATGGAGAAAAATTGAATTTCCAATTTTAATTTTTGAAAAAGTGACAAAATTTTGAAATAAATAGATGAGTAGAGTACTGTAGAATATTCTAGCAAAATAAAAAGTTGAAAAAATTAAATTCCTTCGAGCCGAATTTGAACCAGCGACCTATGGATTACTGATTTCATATCAACTACAGTCCACCGCTCTATCAACTGAGCTATCGAAAGTTAGGTCAGACACCGGTTGAATTGGAGGGTATGTGTCTCGTGTGATTTTGGAAGTTTATGCTGAGGCGAAATGAGACTCGTTTATGGTTTCAAGTGCTGGCGATTTTTATTGATTGTCGATAATTTTTTCTAGACATGGTCGATTTATTCGTTACAATTTTGAAGCTATCGAATTACGTATGCGATTATACTTAAATATTTAGGAAATATCAACATAGTCATTTTCTGAAGAGTAGCAGGAGAAAGGAGCGGAAACCGACAGGGCCTTACCAGAATTGGACTAGGACTATCGATTGGGGTTCATCTCTATTCGGCCTTTTTTAAGAGACAAAATACCAGACTGACGATTCAATGCTAAATTTCGACAATGTAGTATAATATATCAAGAAGAGAGCTACCGATTGGGGTTTATTTAAATTCGGCGTTCAACACTTTCGCAGGCATTGAGGAGCTCAGTTGGTGGACTGGTCAGAGTGGTGGATTGTAGTTGATTGTGACAGGGAATTCGAATTTCTCCGGTTCAAATCCTACTCGGAGGAGTTAAGTTTTATCTACTTTTCATTTTCTTCAAATATTCTACAGTACTTTACCTGAATATTTTTGTACAAACTTTAATTTTATTTTGGAAATTCTGTTTTTCTCATTCCGTCACACTTTGCCCACCGGAGAAAGTTTTCAAGTCAGCCGCTTTCTCCACTTTCTCAAAGTCCTTAAATTCTATTGTTTGAGCAGTATGAGGCTATACGTACAAAAAAAGTCTAAAGGAATAAAGTTGAAAGACAATACTCCATTATATATTTCCCACAGACTCAACTCATTTGCACAAAGGCGACGAACCTTGACAGCGCTTCCTGATTAGGGTAGTCTCATACTGTACAAATTCGATTTGACAAACTAGTATATTATTTATTTTGACGTATATACTGTACTTACAATTTTTCAATATTCGTTCGAATTTCTTTTTCACTTTTCCTTTCAAAAATTATTTCAATTTCAAGAATTGCAGTACAAGCGTTACAGTTCTGGAAAGTGGAACAAATGCAACTTTATTTTGAAGAGGTTAGATGGAGCAGTCCTAGGAGACCAAAAAACCACGAAATGAATCCTCATTGCATCCAACAACTAACTAACGATTCTAAAGCAGTACAAGTAAAAAACCTTACAAGTACTAATAATCTGAAGGAATAATTTTGAACACGAAATTCTAATTCACATTAAACATCACCATCATTTTACTTTCCAATTATTCACTTCCAATTTTTGAATTTCTTGCCAATAGTATTTTGTAATTGTGATTTCTGTATGTGTGGGCGTGGCCTTCATCTGAATTTCTTCGGTGTATTATTTCTTTTTGAAGAATTCATCCTTGCAATTTTTGCATTCTTCTCCGCAGGGCGAGGTATAGTAAACTAATATCACTGGAAATTAATAAAAAAAGAAAACAAAAATTAATCACATGGTCAGGGAATATATGCGTAAGGTAATTCAAAAAAATGACTTACTGTCTGACGTCTCGTTTGGTCTTTCTGTGAAGACGACTCTAAGTAATTGTCTCTTGTTCTTTGTGTTTTGCTCGACAAACGGGCATGGTACGTCATCGGTGCTTGATTGCGAAGAATAGTAATAGAGGGGATGGTGGTAATAATTGGTCATCACCTGCAACATGTTTTTCAAATTAGATTTTGAGTTTTAGTTTCAGTGAATCAGTGAGAGGAAGACATAAAAAATAAGAGATGGAAGAGACAAGTCTCAAGGTTGCTCTTCTATTTCCCATTTCTACATACCCCGAAACCTACCCCCTTTCAGGGGGTAGGTTTTGGGGTATACATTTCCCTCCATTCTAATTTTACTGGTTTTTGGGGTAGTGAGTGTGGAGGGAAGGGTTCATAAATCAAACGAATCGGTGAAGGGTGTTAGAGGAAGGGCCATTTAACCCTTACGCAGGCACGAATGGTTAAAAGTGGTCCCATTATGGGACGATTTTAACCCTTAGGCAGGCACGGACAGCTTAAAGTCGTCCCTTTGGGACGACTTTAGTCGTCCGTGCCTGCTAAAGGGTTAAGCGTCCAGTGCCTGCGCTAAGGTTAATTATAAAAAGTTTGTACTTACATGTTTAATCATATCGTCAAATGTAGCATTTTTCTTTAAGGGAAATGACCTTTGCTCGACTGAGGTTATCACCCTTGCCTTATTCAAGGCGAGTAATTTGAACTCAGTGTTGATTGGTAACGTCTTTTTCTTCTCATCAGTGTTGTTCATATCAGTTCCATTAACGTGTTCTTTATCCTCCTCCTCATCACTTTCAATGTATTCCTGTCCATCCCTTACAGTGTCGTCCTGCAAGGAAATTGAATAAAAAATAATTAATAATTGAATCCATACTAATATTCTCAAAAGCCTTGAAAGATTACCTCTGATCCCAAAAGTTTACCACGAATTTCAATCGTGTCATCTTCTTTGGCGTCGATTTGTTGGGCAACCTAAACGAAATAGACATGTAATTTCATTCTCGAATATAATTTTATTTGTAAATACTTACATCTCCAAAGGCCATGTGTAGCCACACTTTTTTAAACAGAGTCCAAGCATCAGGTGGACCATAATTTCTTTTTCGTTTGAGTATACGAAAATCAAATCTTACGCCAATTGTGTTCCAGTAGAAAATTTGATATTTCTGAAATAGTACAAAGTAGTCAATGTTTTTTTAGAAATGGGCACATAATTTCAAATTGACATGTAATTGGATTTAACGTATTATCTTTCTTGGGTTGTAACTTACCTCCTTCAAAAAAAACTCTTCCAAGCATTGATTGTCTTCAATATAGGTTAACTTCTCTAGAGCTCGAATTCCATTTGAAATCTTCAATTTCAGCGTGGTTCCAACATCTGTCTGACAGTATCGGTCGCAGGTCTCATGACTAGTTTCAAAGAAAATTTGTCAATTATATTAAAATCTTTAAAATAATCCATAATTTGTTGGCTGTTGACAAACGTCGTAGCCGTGCCTAAATTCAAACAAAGTTTTATAATATTTATACTAAAAACCTTAAAAATATTTAAAGAAAGTCCTCAAAAACTGTGCCCTTCATTTTAACTTACCGGCAGATGCCACTGAGAAACTTTAAAGTGTACGTTTTCTTTTCATCTCCTTCGGTATTTGGCCTCTCAGTGCAATTCTTTTTTGGATCCTCAGTGCCGCGGTCCCTGGCGGGAATGTCGGCCATAATCGATTTTCTCTTTGCCATCTTGTAGCAAATGCCCGGACTTCCGTCTCTCCTCTGTTCAAAATATAAATATAGTTAATTCCAATTCAACCTGACAGAAACCTAAAAACAAAACTTAAAACCCTAATCCATATATAGTTTGTGAATTAGGAAGAGAGGGACAGTATGTTTAATGGGCAAGGGCTCTGCAAAAGCCTCCCTTGTCAAAATTGCCTACATTTTTTATATGTTATAGTCCTTGATCTGATCAACAACTTTTGTGAAAGTTCCACACTTGTAATTCTAACCGTTTGGGCATTAGCAATACATGGAATTTCTGTCGATCGTTCAATTCTGTGCTAGGAATGACGTGACATCTCTTTTTTAGTATGTTTAAACTTCAAATCCCTGCTTATTTTTTCAAAAAGAAATCCTTATGAATCACCCTCTAGCTCTAGAGTCAAATTTATGATACACACTGTTGGTGGAATACTTGTCCTCATCCTCCTACAACCTAATTTGTATGTTTACCAGTCAAAAGCCTAATTGTTTTCATTAAAAAGAAATCCTTATGGACCACCCTGTAAACTCTCATTTGTGATACACGCTGTAGTTGGAGTACTTGTCCTATGATATGGCGGCGTTGGCCACAATGAAGACTTCTTCCCAAGTTCCTAGCCCTCCTCCTCTCCTACAATCTCCTTTCCTACTACTAAGGGTACCCCTCTACCTAATATCTTTAAATTTGAAATGAATATATTTTTTTATAATTAGGTATTCTTATGGACCACCCTGTAGAACATATAGCATGTCACGCGTAGAATGACTTGAAAGAATTTCGTTCCTATTACTCATCCCTACTACTAGCGGTGCCTCCGTTCTCTGAAACTGAGTGCTGAGTCCAATGGAAAGCAATAGCATGTGGCTGTGTTAGTGTTTTATAGTCCGTATGCCATGTCCTTATAATATGTTTATTCATAACCATAGACGCTAATATTCTCAATTCGCCCCATGGTCCTACGTTAATCATTTTTTCTTTCCAGTCAGTCCTTTTGACTGCGTCCGCCATTGATAAATTTGTTGGCGGAAAGGTAATGAAGGAAAACCCAAGACCGTAAAGTGTAAATTTTGAATTTTATTTTTCTCCATATTTTTTTAAATTTTGTCTGCAATGACGTCAACAAATATTTAATTGAGTTTGCGACTCGCCAATTTCAAAGTAGTCCAAGAGTTAAGAAACGCTCTGTATAACTAAATTAACGCAATCTCTATTCACCCCTACGGACATTCCGTTCTCAATCCTTTGTAATAAACCCTTATATGAACCACCCTGTAGATGTCAAACTTATGATACACACTGTATTAGGTGTGCTTGTCCTCTATCCATGTCAATCATATTATTCATTTTTTCCATTGAAATCTTAGCCGTGTATTAGAAGCAAGGCTGAGACGTTCCCTTGTGACAAAAAGGGTTGGAATGCCAGTAATGTTAGAGCGATGGCATCGGCCATTTTTGATAATTAGTCGTGAGTGGGGAGACGGGGATTGAATCATGAGATAAGGTAGGAAAGGAGGGAAAGGGGGAAGAAACAGCGTATCGCCTTGTGTGTGTTAAGAGGTTGTTGACACGAGTGAATGAACTCCTTTCCTTTCCTCCATGCCCTCCGTGTATTAAGTGTTTTATCCCTGAATTATGTCTGGTGAAAAGGTGATTGACACCCGATTCCCTACCCCTCTGTCTTCACTATCAAAAAAAAAGGAAAAGACGCTTGAAGACAATGTCTGGAGTGGCGGCCACCAACACCACCACCATGTCCAATATGTCCTCCACGCTTTTTCCACAATTTTATCCTTCATCCATCGTCAACCGCTAATTTGAACGAATGGCACCTCCTCCTCCTCCTCCTCCTCCTCCACCTCCTCCTTTCCTTACAATGTTTACACTTATATTTATGTTAACCTCCTTTTTCTTTCCGGTTTCTTCACTGGATTTGTCATGAGAATGCTTAGAATGGTGATGATGACTTCCACTCTTTGATTCAACTTCGGCTTGTCCTTCTCCTTCTGCTTCACCGCTTCCACTTCCTTCATCTTCGCCACTTCCACTACCTTCCTCCCCGCTTCCGCTTCCTTCATCCCCACTTCCGCTTCCGTCATCTTCACCACTTCCGCTCCCTTCGTCTTCACCACTTCCTCCTTCACCGCTACCTCCTTCTTCGCCACTTCCGCTTCCTTCGTCACCACTTCCGCTTTCCCCTTCATCTTCACCACTTCCACTTCCGGACTCTTCATCTCCACTTCCACTTCCGGATTCATCACCACTGCCGCTTCCACCATCATCCCCTGATTCCGGTTCGCCGCCTTAAGAGTGAGAAAGAATGTAAGTTTGCAAATTAGTTGCATTAAGCTCGATTTTGAAAATATCTAATCCGAGGCGCGTTTTTGTTTGGGATTGTCTCTTAAAGGAGTAAGCAATATTAAACGTTTTACTAATTACTAATTAATATTATGGACCTTCAGAATCTTCATTTCAACCAAACAATGACTTTTCCCAATCTATGATTTTCGTAGCACTTCATGTCTATTATATTCTTGGACAAACCCGCTTGGTTACGTTTCCGTTAAGTTAAGAAAGGTCAAGCTATTTAGAATTCAGACTCCAAAAATTCATTCTGTAAAATGGCATGCGATAAAAAATTTCTACTAGTATCTGCTGCAAACAATGTAAGCAGTTTAGTTACACAGAAGCTTAAAAATTTGGCAGCCTCGTTCTACGAAACCTCTGTACAAAATGGTAGGATTCTATTTATTCAAAAATTATTTCAACGGAAAAGTCCTGTTATTAAAAACGTGCCACGAAAACTTGTACTGTGGAAATCATGCTACACACTGTCAGGTGTGGAAACTCTTACTACTACGAATAGATATTTTATAGGAATGTATTCGATATAATCACAGAAACTGCAGAGTCAATACGTAGCGTATGGTAGGGTAGGCTAAAACGACCCACCTTTGAATGTGCTAGTATGCCCCACAAAATCCGGGGGTGGGCTACAAGCTCTCCGATTGCCGAACAAATTACTCTCCGCGTTGCGCTGGCAGCTAAACAAGACCAGCTGTGCTAAAGGGCCAAACCTAATTCACTACGCAGGCATGTGGAGCTAATTAGCACCCTTTTCCAAAGTGGGCGTATAAGATCTATAAAATTAAACTGACCGGCATCCGCTCTCCCAGACATTGAGCGCCCGGCTGGGGCAGCAGGTGTTGCTTCCGTGGCACCACCCGGTGCGGATGACGTGGAACCACCCGGTGCTGCTGATGTGGCACCACTCGGTGCGGTGGAACCACCCGGTGCTGCTGATGTGGCACCACCCGGTGCGGATGACGTGGAACCACCCGGTGCTGCTGATGTGGCACGACCCGGTGCGGATGACGTGGAACCACCCGGGGCTGCTGAAGTGGCACCACCCGGGGCTGCTGAAGTGGCACCACCCGGGGCTTCTGAAGTGGCACCACCCGGGGCTGCTGATGTGGCACCACCCGGTGCTGCTGAAGTGGCAGTGCCACCACCCGGGGCTGCTGATGTGGCACCAGCCGATGCTGATGGTGTGGAACCACCCGGTGCTGATGGTGTGGAACCACCCGGTGCTGATGGTGTGGAACCACCCGGTGCTGATGACGTGGAACCACCCGGTGCTGATGATGTAGCACCACCCGGTGCTGGTGACGTGGCGCCATCCGGTGCAGCTGATGTGGCACCACCCGGTGCTACTGACGTGCCGCCACCTGGTGCTGACGTGGCACCGTCACCTGTTGCTTCCTTGCCATTGTAGTCAGTGTTCTCGTCAAAATTGAAACCTGAAATCCCGAAAGTAGTGTCATCATGAACTTAACAACGTACCATAAGAATATTAATTTCCGTAGAAGATTATGTAAATGATTTCCGACGCAGGTAAAAACTGCTTTAGTTTCATTCTAGAAAATGTAAGTAGATTAGATTGTCTTACATTACAGACACAAAAGATACCGTGAAATCTGTGGAAAACTTCTGAGTGTTGACTAAAATTATCTGAGTTTGGAATGCGAAAATGGCTCATTGTGAAATATTTTTAATAACTATTGTAAAACTACCATTCCCGTCGTCATCCGCTTCGTCGTCACCACTTCCGCTTCCCGATTTCATATCTTCACGGTTTTCAGGATCTTAAATTAACAAAGACAAAATAAGACATTTTCTAAGAGGAATTCAGGATATTCTTTTAAAAAGAAAGTCTTACCCTTGCTAATAATATGATCTTCAAGAATTGTCCAAACGTCTTTACCTCCCTTCTTCAATTCAATCCCATTATACAATTCTTTCATAACAGTGAGGCCAACAAAAGAAGCTGCACCCTCATCCGCAATCGTTAAATTCACTCCTTTGTATTTGAGTTGTCCAATCAATGTAATGTGTTTTACTAATTGATCCAAGTCAGCCTTATCAGTTTCTATGAAAGACTTAATTTCATGGATTAATGAGTCGATCTCCTTGACCATTGATTTCTCTGGTTCAGTAGTCTCCAAATCGAATATAAAATCATTTTTGAAATACTTGGGATGTGATTTAATATTCTTGGGGAATTTGGCATCAATTCGTTGATTCAAATTCTCGTCCATGAGAATGTTGTATTTCTTGTTATACTTGTTCTTATTGTATTTCTTGCATGGAGTGAATATGCTCTCCGAACAAATTGTCCAACCAAATAATGTAGCGGCTTTATTTTGTTGTGACCCACGTCGAGTCCAAGACTCCCATTCAACGTAGTACTTTTTGTCATTGATTGGTTTGATATTTTCTTCCTTGTCCGTTGAGAGTGGAGCTCTAAATCATTACATTATGGAGAATTTCAATTTTTAGATGAAAAGTTACTTACATTAATTTTACCTGCAATTTATTCGACCTTTTCAAATTTCAAATAAATCCCTAGATTAGTTTGCCTAATATTAAATCCAAACAATTTGGCACAATAACCTAATTCTTAAATTAAAGTGTAATTCAAACACTCAGGGAATTTTCTGAAAATCGGATTCAACAAATTACTACTTCGACATTTTTACGGCAAGACGTCGTCCGACGTTCCCTGTATTGTTCCTAAATAATGTGAATAGTAACTACCCAGCTATACAGAAATTCAGTACAGAAAATCTCAGTAAAGCATAAGCTCAAAACTATGTCAGCCAATGTCCCAATAGTCAAGCTACAATAAACTGTTAAAACCTCATTATCTCAATCAGAAATGGCTCAAATCTAGAGGTCTGGTTAGTTATATGTAGTACTACGTACTACATGTGTAATAACGTACCGTAAATGACCTAATAAAGCCCTGGTGTCATTTAGAACGTGTTGCTCAAATAGAGCTCGGGTCTTTCTCCGGCTTTCTACACGTAACCTAATGAAGAAAGTGGTGAAAGTCTTCGACCTCTGAACCCACCTGAATGTATAGAGCATCGGGGCTTTATTAGGTCATTTACGTTATACATTATTTCTGCTGGTCTCAGATAGTGTGGAATTGATTTGTTTCGACTTGTATTGATTATTTCATTGCTATTGATTTATAGAGAAGGTCGCCGGTCATCTAGCCAAGCTAAATCTGTCTATAGAATAGTATCATAAAATTTTGAAATAAATATTGAATTGATATTGTGTTAATTTTATTCAGAACTACTACACAGTCTGAATTGCTCATGTAGTTTGGAGCAATTCTTAATTGACGGACTTTTTGTTCTGGGTCGTTAGTTTGTTTCAAACGGAATTTTAAATCATTTGTAAGTCAGTACGCTCATAAATGCTAGCGAATTTGTCAGTTTGCGGAGGAGAGTTTAACAATTATTTATTGTTTTTCATTGCCAGCACGAAATCACACTACCTTCAAAACCTAAACACCTATTCTTTTTGTCTTAAATAATGAAAATTATCCTTAAAACATTAAAGGGCTTTGAAACACAGAATTTCGCACGCAGTGAAACTTTTCGACACAATAAAAGAAATGTAATAATTTTTGTAAACATTAATTGACATTCGGCTTATGGTCGTCTGTTTCGTACGTATTGCATTGTCATTCATTTATCCCATAGTGGGTACCCCTAGTAGTATGAAAATACGTATAGCAACAACTTGACAATTGGAGGCCCGATAGATTTAGCAATACCAATAAGTCAGGACTCAGAACGGACGGATAATTGAAGCTCCAAGATTCTTTTCTTTTAGCCGATTCTTTCCAGCTTTCCCTTTCGTAACGCCAAACCCCAATTTGTCAAATTATAACTTCAAAAATAAAATGTTGAGTATTTACCTGAGGTAGGCATACATAACATAGTAATTCTTTCCAGCCTTCTGTTTCAGTACTATGTAAGTATTCTGGCTCTTGTAAGTTCTCAATCTGTCATCCTCAGTACTCAGCACAATTACAGGTTTATCTGCGTCATTTGAATGCCTTTTAAAGACCGGGGGTTCTTTCCCAGCCGTATAGTAGTAAGTCACGTCGTTCGTAACATTTTGAATTAAGTATGGATCGTTTTCAAAATGTGTATCATCTAATTTTGCACACTCTGTTTCTAGTAATTTAATAACTTCAGGATTATTTCCACATTTAATATATGATATATTAATTAGTAGAAATATTAATATTAGCCTTAACTCCATGGTTAGAGTTGAATGAACTGAAAGGAACTGTTCCATATAATATTTGCTTCATCGGTCGCATTTCATTAGTAAATGGAAATGTTGTTCAGTTCAAGTCTGTCCGGCATTTCCTGGTTCATTTAGTTCGACGAAATGTGTGCTAGATTTTCATGCATTTCGACGACAATATTGACAACAACATTACTTCCTGTTTTGAAAAGTTTGTAGTTTTGGGCTGTGCTAAATTTTTAATTGAATTATTTCCTGCCCAGGTACTGACTCGACTAAAATCTTATCGTGTAACCAATAATAATTTCATAATTAAAAAATAATGCACAATATTAATAACAGTGTAAGCTGAAATTCTTGACCACAATAAAATAAATTAACTAAGTAGAATAATGCACATAAGAATACCGCACCTGTACGTCTATGCTACAACGGACTGACTAATTTCAACGAAACCTTTACTAAACCCAAACAAAATTTAAGATATACTATTCAGAAAAGAAATTATTTCTACAGCTAATTTTTATCGTTCTATAATTATTATTTTATGCCAGTAGTTTCATAATTCTGTAAGAAAATAAGATTGGACTTATTGGATCAAAATACATATCTTGAAAGACCACCACCATGGCGTAAACTAAATTGATGTAACCCTGAAAACAAAGCAGGAGTTTCAACATTACGTATTTCCTTCTAATTGTTTTGGATCTCATAGTCGAGTAAAATCTCTTGATGAATGCCCGACAGAATATCACGAGACGTCTGCGAATAAATCTTCAAGAATTGATTGACAATTGAATAGATAATTTATTTCGTTTTTTTTTATTTGCTCAATTTTTATTCATCGTTTAATTTCCATGGCACAAGCACAACCGTGGTATCACGACATCGGACACCGAACTCTACTTCGCTTCTTATGAAGGATAGTCTTTTTTTGCAACAATGTATCAAAATAGAGTTTATTACTCTTGAATTAAAACAGGTGTGGCCGCTGCAATGTAATAATATGTTTGACAATTCCGTTGACTCTCAATAGTTAGCCTCCCTATTCGAATCTCTTCGGAACTGTATTTAACTTTTGCTTAAAAAAGTTAATCTTTTAAGATTATCAGCAAGATTCTACCACGAAGATTTAATGTGTGTACAAATTAAATAAGTGAAGTGCAAACTGCATCAGTGATTCGACAAAGCGAGACATTGTATTTCCAAGCATTCGAATATTCAATACAAATAGTAGTAGTTATACATAGTTAACAAACGCAGTACCTATTCCTGCAGCACATTATGCTCATTTATGCAAACGCTTTTCATGATCTACTAATTTTGACTGCTATTCATTTTGTGCTGTTTCTGAGATTAAACTATGGCTTTGATGTGGAAAGTACAGATTCCGGCCCCGGTTGTCCAACACTTCATCCGAACCGCGTAATTTTTAGAAACATATTTACATTTTCACTAATCATGAATTCATCTATATTTGTAATAATACTCCAACATATTATTTCAATTATGTCCGGGCGCTTATTCAATCTCAAGTGTGATTTCCAGTTAAAAATTCAATTGAATATGCGATTACACTCGGCAACAGGCTACTATTATGTAGTGACCGCTCACAACCGGAACTTTTGGAGTGATTAGCATTTTGTTCTGAACATATTTCGATAATCAGTTGTTCGCCAAATGCACTTGAATATTTCTAATTCCAATTGGTTTATAACCAGATCCCTATCCAGTACACACAAAAGATAAGTTGGAAAATTTCTCCCAAAGATGAATTGTTGTGAGAATCATTTTTTCTTGGTTCACTACGTTATACGCAAATCATATAAAATTATCAGTCATGTCAAGCAAACAGTCCTGGATATTTAAATCTTTCAGGGTGTTGTAATAACTTGCAAGTTTGGCCAGAACGTCACGACCAATTGTTCGGAAAACCTATTTCCAGCCTATACTACTGTCGATTACCGATGCGGGGAATATTATCGACCGCTGTTGAGAGGCGCTTTACCGCGTCAATTACAATGTAGTAAAAATGGGGTTTGGATGAATTTGAGAAGATTTCAAGAGTACTTGTGCGAAATTGGTACGTTTTTGTTGCTAACTTTTGTAACTAACGAGATATCGTTACGACGTAGAACGAAGGTAACCGTTCGATTCTTCGCGGTTAGATAATTATCTGATCTGAAAATTCTGCAACGAATAAAAACAAATCCTATCCAACATAATATCTGATATTTTATAAGATTGTGGTAAACCTGTTCTACCTCACACGCCATTCATTGCATTTGGCCAAAACACGTTGAGATATTCTTGGCCTTGGCATGCGACAATATTTCAACAGAATCCAAAAACATTACAATTCCATTATATTTGTGGTGGATCCTTGATCAGCGAACACCACGTACTCACAGCAGCACACTGCGTCGTCAAAAATCAGCACATCTCATTAGATACTTATAATGTTGTACTTGGTGGAATCAGTAGTAATTGGTCTGATAATCTTTCAGAGGAATTTGTGCAAATACGAAAAGTAAGCAATGACCGAACTTCAGAATGTCCAAGAGGATCGACTCAATGATTATTGTAATAATTCCTGTACATTCTAGATAATAAGAAAATTTGTCCCAATCGAATATGACCCTCGGGAGTTTCGTTCCGACATTGCTGCTCTAGAATTGGATTATCCCGTAGAATTGACGGAAGCAGTCGCTCCTGTTTGTTTTCCATTTGATAATGATTTGGCGAAACCCGAACATCCGGATGTAATTGGAGAAGGCGAGGTCATTTAATTCAAATTACATTTATATAATATCACACTTTAATGAATATACTTTTGCAAGTTTGTACTTGGAGAAGAAATTATTTTCCCAGGAACAACAAGAAAAACACTTTTCACGTAAAAACCGCATCGAATTGAATATTTAGGATTGAATTGATTCATATTTTGTTGATTTCGAATTTATTTTCTGAATCCCCATTACTAACTATACCTTACAATATTCCTTTACTGTCGGAACGTTTCAACTATTTCTAACACTGAATTAAAATATTATTTATTCTAATAAATCTGTCATTTTTGTGAACATATGTAATTGTGTCTTAATGAGTTCTCATCAGTGGTGGTTTGAAATTTCAAATTTTAAAATCGTATTAGGTTGTTGGCTATGGGAAAAACGAGGACGGAGAATACGGATTGAATTTGAAATATGTTCGATTACCAGTCGTTGGACCTCGAGAATGTTACGAGACACTACATAAGATCCCAGGCCGGGAACAATTTTGTGCTGGTGTTCCGAATGGTAAGCTAATATCCGATTCTGTGCAAATCTATACAAAAGTACCCGATTGAAAATTATAGTTTGCAACTAACACCGAACCTTGGTCTAAGCTTGGTGATGCCTTGTCAGTCAAGTTCAACTTAGGATTGTTTTGTAGATACACTCTTGGGGAGTGTAAAGCAATCAATTCCATTAGTTCACGAGAATTAAATTCACGTGGTACCTAATTAAAAAAGTAACAAACCCCGGATATGGCTGGTACCCGCATTCCTTGGATAAACTAGGCGGATGTGAACGATTTTATGTGGATAGAAGTATTTGAATCTAATATTGTATGTTAGGTGGCGGGGTGTGTCAGGGGGACAGTGGAGGTGGAATGGTCTTCAAAGGTCAAGGAGGTTCTAGATACTATATTCAGGTATGCGCATGCCCATTAATAATATTTTTCTGCATAGGATTTTGCTGATATCGCGAAAAAAGTAGGTATGTTTTATTTTTTACCCTAGGGTATTGTGAGCAATAGCTTACAGCGAAGAGTATCAAATACGTGTAATGGACTCGCATATTTTACAAACGTTTTATACTTCACACGATGGGTCTCAGACATTTTGGATGACATTGAAGAGGTTATTAAAATAAGATTTTGTGCAGTGAATCCGATATCTACCCTTTTACGCATTGAAATGTTTCAAATCGAATTATAATTGCATATTTGCATGCGGCAGACTGATCACAAAGACGAGTTAATCAGAAATACGGGCAAAACTCCACCGATTGCGGCTGTTGAGACAAGTAGTCCTATTATCTCTGAATTCACAGGCACCATTGACTCCAACACCTTACCTGAGTCCACATCTACAACCACTGATGAGCTTTTCGACTGGATTAGTTTAGATCAACATTTGTTTACTTCATCAACTTCATAAAAACAAATAAAGTCAATTCGATTCCATTTTATTCAGCGATAATTACATCTCATTCTTTTAACTACTTAAATTAGTACAAATCAGAGCTTAATACCCTATATTCACCTCCCACACTTGCTTAAGTAGAAGTTGTAAATTATCACCTATTTTATAATTTTATATAAATTGATGGTTCAATGAAAACCAAGTCGACATCCTAATACAATTTCAAGGATTTATTTTCGAAATAGATTTTTGAGGAAAAATTAAGGTCTTCTGAAATGGTACGTCTCAAAATTCCTGGAAATATTTTTAAATTCTGAATTCCTAAAGACACTAAAGTATCCCATTTAAGTGGCTGATAATTTTGGTTACTGGGTTACAGTTGCGGACATATTACCCACCTGTACCTGCTCTTTTGACATTTCTCAGTCTGTCATTCTTAATACAATCTTTCGCAATGTGATGGTACAGACGGCCCTTGCTGCCTCGTTGTGACAAGGATTCGAATCCAAGAGTACATAGTTTTGGGGGAAACGTTACTCGACTGGTATCTCACTAATCCGCAAGGGGATCGACTCACTAAGCCAAATGGAAAGCTAACCTATTCTCCGCAAAATATGGGTGCGAATATTTGACCAATACGTTACCGGCGAATATTAATTATATTGTGTATTATTCCGATATTTTAATAGTAGTTAGTTTTGCTGTGGCCACAAAGATTTCTAGAATAAAATTTCATTTGATTCAATTGTCAACCAATTCAATAAACGATAAGAATACAACTTACACGTCGCACTCTAACCTGGTAATTTTCCAAACAAATATTTTAGTTGGTAATGAATTTTGCCGTATCGAGTTCCAAATTAAATTCGTATTTGATCGATTTTATTTCTCAGTTCTGACAGCCGGGATGCTTCAGCTTTGAATGATAAATTGATAATGTAATGGACTGAGAGGGTCTGGTTCTAACTTACTTCCAGTTCTTGTGAAGTTGAAGACATTTGATGGTTTACTATGACCAATCTCTCTACTAGTCCAAACTGAAAGGCATTACGTACGGGTGGGTCTAATGATGTGAAAACTGCACAAGGAGAAAGTCACATCTGCTTAAGTATCCATGTTACCGGTAATCCACATATCAGGGAATCATTCCATTCACTTTTGTTTCGGTGATCAATAGTGTTCTAACTACAAATCATAAGTAAACAGTTTTACTCTAGTGCCTGGTAGTGCGATCCTTTATTACTACTAAAAACTACTGTTGCAACTTTTTTAGTAGTTGCATAATTATAGAAGGATCGGAAAATCGGAATACCGGAGAAAATGAATTTGGAATAAAGACACTGGCGGTTATACTGTGGACTTGTGCGATGAAAGAATCCAGATGCCACACACGTCAAATGATGGCCTGTGGTATTTATACTAGGGAAAAAGTCCGCAACCACGCTATGCAGATGCAGAATTTGCCTCATTTTGTCGAATCCATTACCGTACTATCACCACTCCGATTATCACTGGTTACCAAAGTGGATTTTTTCCAATTATTTTTTAATAATTTATGGGAGTGAAAGCGGGAAAACACAATGTATGCAGCTTAAAACCCTCACGGTACAGGAGTAGAAAACTAATTATGACGAGAGTCCTTGTTGTCTTTTATTGTCGGTTGCGAGAATGTTCATAAATATTAATTTTTTTCATTTAATGACTCAAAGTCGTAAAACGTCGTAATTTCCTTCTATTTTAGAATCTCATGGTAGACTATTCTAATTCGTTTCTTTACACTATACAAATACATATACAGTTTGCACAACCCTCTACTTGGACAGACACAGCTGTGCTGGTGTAAAAAAAATTTTGCAAATCGTTTATGAAATTATTGTTGAAACTGCACAAGCATCAAGGAGATACGGAATTCTGCATTATCCCATAACTTAGTAGTACATTCCAGTTATTTTTATAACCACTACTGAATTATATTGATTACCTTGGAAGTCTATAATTTCCCTGTAACGTATAGTCTAGTACAGGATTAGAAAACTATGAAAGGAAATTGGTTGAGTATAATCCGTCATCTCCGTCCGCCGTTATTCACTTCCTCATGTTAATGCCCTATAGAGTTTATATTTGAGTTCCTTCGAACCATTAGACTTTTAGAAATCAATTTGCCATAGATGCTTCCGTACCTATGTTATGTAGTACACACTTAAGGAAGTTCTCATCTGATGGAAGAAACGCCGAACGTGACAGACATCAAATAATATTTCGACTGGAGGTTTATGTCGATTCATTCCAAGGATGCCCATTTAGAATCCCCAGAATTCTCACGACTCCAAGAAACCAGCCCTGGAACTGATCAATCAATAACGTTTGACAGAAACATGGTGGAAGTTTGCAATTTGAATTGCCAGGATTAATAACAGAATTGGTAGTTTGAGCTTTTTCCAGGTAGTTTGAGTACCTTAGTTCTTGTTGCTTAAGCACCTATGAGTCTAATGCACTAATGACCATTTCGAGAGTGTTTGTTGTAACTATTTAACCCGTAGCAAAAAACGGATTTTTGATTTAGCTTAACGCATGTTCCGAATTTGAATGAAGAGATTATTTGATTTGACCCCACGCCATTTCAAAAGTCATATTTTGGTTTTAACTTTGACTCAATTCCTTTTCGTTCAAAATTCATCGATTTTTTTTAGTTCTGGTTATAACTTCCCGTACATTAAATCCTGTTGGTTTTAACATCTGTTTGTTTGGAAAGCAAAATAATCTATACATATAAAATCCAAGCTCTGTTTGCGTGTGTGCGTGTGTGTGTGCGTGTGTGTCCGCTATCTCCTCCAAAACGGCTTGACCAAATTCCAAGGTCAATACGTCATTGTTTCCAGGAGGTCAGGGCGCAACTTATAGGCCATATCACAAGTTGACCTGATCCTTGACCTTTGACCTAGGGCAATGACCT
>JAQGCA010000993.1:0-20748 GCA_034698945.1 Protaphorura quadriocellata
AATCGAATTCGTTGTAGGTAAAATGGCTGTTCATAAAATGTCCTCTTTTGGCCTCAGGAAATATTGGTCAGCCTGATCTCTGCTAATTTTGAGAAAGGAGTGTAGATTTATTTGATAATGTATTCAGCGGTCAAGGTGGCTGGGCTTTTTGTTTTCATAATATAACAAACAAGTATATCAGGTTTCTGAAGTTTGAAACACGTTTTTTCAGTTAAACAAGTACTTTGGTGTAAGCCACGATTTTAATTAGACGATTCTGGTTTAAATCAAGTTCTAACTGAGTTTTTCTAGTTTAAACAATTTTTAACCAGTTTTTTTGGCTTGGAATGAATTAAGTTTTGTTAGAAGCGTCTTTTTTAACCAATATTTTTTGTTTAAAGCGGTCTCTTCTTGCTTAAAGCAGTCTTTTTTTTCTTTAAACCGGTCTTCTTTAGTCATATCAGGTTTTATTTGAAATTATAATTATGGATGTTCGAAAATTCGACTCTCAAAAGTTCTAAAGCAGTGATTGGCTTACGTTCATCACGGTCTTTCCATTCACGATCCATAAGACTCTCGGTCTCGGCCAACCAATAACCCGACAGACGAACCTAGCCCAGTCACCTGTAGTCATCAAATTATTTCTATCAATGGTTCAATCCGTACAACACCCAACCCCCCCCCCCCCCCCCCGACAGAGCGTAAGTCCGCCGCCATACCTTCATAGACGCTGACCTCCTCTGGTTTGGTGACAAAGACAGGGCCCTCCCTCTTTCGGTCCTCCTCAACTTTTGTCTCTGGTTTCATCAACCAACTGGACTCCATTTCTCTGATCCTCTCAACGCTCTGCATTCCGACCGGTAACTGGGAATCATATACGATACCTGGCTTCCCCCTTGTCTTAATCACTGCCGTTGTCTCATCCGTCCCGTACAAATTCGTGGCCTTGCACGTATACGTCCCTGTATTAAACGAATTTGTTCAATTCATCCGTGATATTTTGATTGAAAGTGGTATAATTTCAATTTCTAATTAACAAACCAGAGTCTTCAGGATACACCCATGCAAAATTCATGGCCACATATCCAAAGTCATAGATCGGTGTGAAACGGTTTTCTGTTGGGAAGAATTCATTTGTAAATGTAAATTTCAACTAAAAACCTGATTCATTTTTAAATATTAATTCGACATACTGTGACAGAGTGGTTTTCCATCCTTGAACCACTCGACCTTCATGTTAGGATCCCCAACAGGTGCAAGTTGGCACTCGAATTTAGTTGTCTCCGTTTCCGATAGGTCTTCCTTTGACTCGATTTGAGTCACAAACCTAGGCGGCTGTCTCTTGTCATTGTCGTAAATGTCATCTTCCGTCAGGTGCATTTCTGAGGTGTACTTCTTAATGGCGGCTTCCATTTGAATGAGCGCTTCCCCTTTCTTCATCCCTTTCGGAAGTTGGTTGCCCAGGATTATATTTGGTAATTCTGTAGGGGATTTTAAAAATTGGACACAAAAATATATATCTGGGTTTACAGGTCTATTTAAGTCTATATAGGTCAATATATAGAAAATAGGACTTTATAGGTCTAAATAGGTATATATAGGTCTATATAGGTCTATATAGGTCTATATAGGTCTATATAGGTCTAAATAGGTCTATACAGGTCTATACAGGTCTAAATGGCTCCAAACATGCTGACTATATACTCACGTTTAATTACGACATTCGTGACAGTCTCAGCCATCCCGATTTCATTTCTGGCCACACATGTGTACGTTCCCGCGTCCTCGGCTTTAGTGTAACTGATGTCCAGACTGACAAAACCAAACTCGTAAACGGATTTGAATCGGGAGCCTTGGCCAAGTGGGCGACCGTCTTTGAACCACTCCACCGTTAGCCTTGGGTCTTGCCTCGGTTCTAGATAATTTAAACTCATTAGATAGCGTCTTAGGTCTCGTCTCCCAACTCTAACTTTCGCTTTAACTCACCAACTCTACACTCAAAATGAGCCGGCTCTCCTTCACCCAGTCCGAGTGGTTTGATCTGCAATTATAATATATACATATCGAACACGAATATACAGGAAATGATAGCCCAAATCGTTTGTCACCCTGTGACCAAACTCTTAAGCTGACCTGAGTAATAAATTTCGGAGCAATTAGGGCTGCTTCAGGCGCAGGCCCAGATTTTAAAGGTCCACGTTCCAATTCACTCAATTTCTCAGCGTTCAACGATGACAGAGGGAGTTGGGAGTCCAGGATGATGTTTCTCTTGCCTGTATATCGTATTTTAAGATGTATGATTTCGAAATTGTTGAAATAGAAGTGTTAATCTTACTCTTGCAGACGAGCTTGGCTCGGGTTGTAGCAAAGCCCCATTTATTAACAGCTCGGCACAAGTATTCTCCGGTGTCTCGTCCGAAGGTCCAGTCCAAGTCCAGACTCACAAATCCAAAGTCGTCATTTGTGCGGACCCGAGATCTAAAGAATGGATTTGATATATCAGAAACCTGTGCTAGGAGACCTCAAGGTCAGTCCAATAATGTTCGAGCTTACCCAGTGACTAAGGGACGCCCGTTGAAGTACCACTCTATCCTCATGCTCGAATCATTCACGGGCTCTGAAAAATTCAAGATTAATTAACACCCACAATGTCAGATTTTAAAGCTTTAAAAATTAAAAATTATCTTTAAAAAATATTAAAAAATAGTTCCCGCCGTGTCTTACCGACACGTGTGTCAAAGTGAGCCGCGCCACCCTCGACCACGTCAATGTCGTCCAGTTCCTTCAAGAATTTTGGTGGACGGGCGGATTCTTCCTCTACGAATTTCTCATCCTTCTTGTACAGAGTGTCTTCGAGATTTTGAATGGACTGTGTCCCGGACTTGAATTGTGACGGGAGTTGAGGTTCAGAGATGATGGTTGAATGAGATTTTACTCTCATGCTAGCTGTGACTGAAGATTCTCCGTGGCGATTCGTGGCCTGGATAAATTATGAAAATTTTAATGAAAAAATAATGTCAAATTGTAAAAGAGGTCACAAAATCGGGGTCGGCCAACCTTGCAAGTATAAATCCCGGAGTCCCTAGCTGTCAGACTGGAAATCTCCAAAATTACAAAGCCAAAGTCGTTGATCGTCTTCACTCTTGACCCCTGACTCAAAATCTTCCCATTGTGAAACCACTCTACGACCATAGATTCATCATTCGTGGGATTGAGTCTACACTCAAAGTGAGCCAGAGAATTTTCACCCAATTCCAAGTCTTTCAGTTCAGTCAAAGTCGGGCTTAGTCCAGCATCCTCAATTTTTCCAGATTCACTGCGCCCCAGGCCAAGTCCTTCCAGTTCTGCTATCTTTTGAATAGTCGAGGCTCCATCGCCAGGCAGTTGGGACTCCAGTATAAGGTTACGTCGTCCGCTGCAGGTCAATTTACAAGTTGTGACCGCTTCCCCGTATTCGTTGCCTGGTTAAATTATACGTTGAGAATTTGTTTAAAAACATTTAAAAAAATTAAAAAATGAATGGTGATCCGTACTTGCGCGACAAGAGTACTCTCCAGAGTCTTCCTCGTAAATGTGCATTAGTTCGAGGATTACGAAGCCAAAGTCATTGAACGTCTGCAAGAAATGAAACAGATTTCAACATAAATATTTTTGGACAACAATTCCGATATAAAAAAAAATGTCGCTCATACCTTAAAGCGAGTGGCAGCTCGGAGCGGGACTCCATTCTTGAACCATTCGACCTGTTGGAAATAAATATGCAAAAATCAATTTCAAAATTTATGATAAATATTCACAGGAGACACCTTGCGTCGGACTTGAGTAACTAAAGACCTTACCTTCATCCTTGGGTCCGTGGCTGGTTCCAATCTGGCTTCAAAGTGTGCATTCTCCCCTTCCCTCAACCCTTCGACATTGCTAAGCGGAACCGTGAAGACAGGGGCTTTTCCGGACTTGACCTCTTCCTTCCTGTCCTTTCGTCGCCACATATTATCCTCGATGGTTTGGATTTTGTCTAGTGCGCCCATCATCCCCTAGAGTAGATAACAATGTATTACACCTCACTGCGTATATCTACATACTATAGACAAACTAACTTGACAACACTTTCTTACCAGGTACGCTTATATTCAAAACAACAAGCAAAATCGAGTTTCACAATTTTATTTTGACAGTATGAGCTTACCTGATAGGGAATATGTCAAATTTTGTTGTCTATCTTTATGTGTCTGAACTTACCTTGGGTACTTGAGGATCAAGAATGAGACTGGGTTTTGCCTTGCATTTCAGCGTCGCTCTCGTCACATCCTTTCCTAGTTTGTTCCCTGTTGAATATACTAGTTAGTTAGTTAACTGTTTTTATTACAGTCAAGAATTTCAGTTCAAACTG
The DNA here is from genome assembly GCA_034698945.1 of Protaphorura quadriocellata. NCBI lineage: Eukaryota > Metazoa > Arthropoda > Collembola > Poduromorpha > Onychiuridae > Protaphorura > Protaphorura quadriocellata. The sequence continues at coordinate 4,370 of JAQGCA010000993.1, forward strand.
TTGTCAACATTCGGACCGGTCAGAAATCAAACAAAAATTGTCATCAATTCGACTTACAAGCGCGACACTCGTAAACACCGCTGTCTTCTGCATAAGTGTAAAGTACGTCCAGGATCACAATTCCAAAGTCATGGAAGGTCTAGAAGGTTAAAAGAAATCAAATGAATGATTTCAACACATACTCAACTTAACTGCGACTTTCTTTATATGCAACAGATCACGGGTATCCCCCTATCCGCACAATTTCTGCTCCAATGACTTTGATAATTATCAAACAGGTCACGCTGAGATATACCAGACTATGGGAACCGAACCACAACCACACATCACTGTGCTGTCGGTTAAAAGTGGAAGTCTGTACTGTACAGAAGGATGATCTTACCCTATATTTATGACCCGAATGTAATCTGACTCCGTCCTTGTACCAGGCAATCTCTAGCGCAGGGTCATCAATGGGGATCAACCTGGCCTCAAAGTGACAACTCTGCCCTTCAGACAAGTCCAATCTATCTTGGAAGTGTTCCGTGTACACAGGTGGTTGTAATTTAAACGGAGTGCTGAGATCTGGTTTCATTTTCCCGAAGGCTTCTAATTCCAGGATCCTGGCGTACGCATCGGGTTGCAAGATATCGTAGTCAACACCGCGATGCCCGCCAATGACATTCAAAAATGCTTTCGTCTGATCTTTTCCATACTTATTCCTCGCCTTACAAACGTACTCTCCTGCAAGAATTAGAGTTCAATGCATTTATTTACGGAATTTTAGAAATTCGACTATTGTAATTCAAAATGTTACGAACCAATGTCTTCCTCCCCGACTGAAGCTAAGTCCAATACGACAAATCCGAAATCATAGATTGTTTTTAATTTCGACTTTTCTTTCAATGGCTCTCCGTTGTGGAACCATTCAACGACCATGTCTGGGTCACCGACTCTGTAAGAATTTTGCATCAATTATTAATAAAATTTCTAAAACAATTTGCCGACTTTCCTAAGCTCATAATGTCCGAACAAATGAAACGAAGATCGATTTTCTTTTTGAGTCACGCAGAAATTGCAATAAACTGAAAGGGTAATGCGTTGTCAAGACGTCATAACTGGTGACACGGGAGAGATTGTGTCTCCGTAAGCGTAGTGTCACCAGTTTTGAAAAAAAACAGACACTACATTTTGTTTGTTTGGACAGTTCGAACGTACTTAGAAGAAAATAGCGTTATATTAATTAGAAACTCACGGTATGAGCGTGGCCTCCATGTGTGCAGAGTCTCCATCTCGGAGCCCTTCGAGTGACTATAGAGGAATATAAAACAAATTAGAGTGCATGAAGAATGCTAGTGTAGCGCCATTGCGCGACGGCCATTACCTGAAGCTGTCGAGTGAACCTTGGTGGTTGACCTTTCTGAAATTCAATGCAGCGGAGTTTGAGGCTAATTTCGTCTTGTCCATAGTCTATACGATTTCAAAGAATAAAATCTCATTATACATTTAAGGCCCTCAAAATTCAAATCTTCAATCCTTACCATTGATGGCCCTGCAAGTGTAAATCCCACTGTCCTCCATCTTAACATCCTGGATTTCCATCACGACCATTCCGAAGGCGTACACGGTCCTTATTCTAGAACCTGCTTCCAACACTTTTCCTTCATACTCCCAAATGACCCGCATTTTTGGGTCGCCGACCTGAGAAGAAAATTAGAGTATAGAATAATATAGTTCATGCCGAGGCCATCTGTTGTCAAAAATGGCAACCGTCATAGAGCGACTTACAGGTATAAGGCAAGCCTCAAAGTGAGCCAACTCTCCTTCTATCAAACTCTCCAAATTTGTAAATTGCGTTGTGAATTTCGGTGGTACGCCAACAAATGGAACTTCCGGTTTCTCCTTAGGTTGGAGTGCTTTGTCTAAGGCCCGGATCTTGTCCAATCCCTGCTCACCCTTAGGATGTTGAGTCGTTGAGATCAGGCCGGTTTTCTCTGGAACAATTGAAATTAATTTAAGAATGAATTTCTAGCAATTATTTATCAATAATGTTTTGAGAGTGGCACGCTGCGCTACCTGTTATGAACGTTGTGCATGAGGTAAAAGCCTCGCCGTATTTGTTCCAGCAGCGGCAAGTGTACAGTCTGAAAAAAATGTAATAATTATTTTTGATTATTTTTACGATTATTTTTATTTTTTACAATATATAATGAGACTCACCCTTCGTCCCTTTTGAATACGTCATCCAAGTCTAATGTGACGAATCCAAAGTCATACGTGTTTTTGTAGCGGTGCCCATGCTCGAGAGGTTTACCTGAAAAATATCGATTTTAGATTAGAATTGTGGAAATAATTCCATTTAAGTTCACTTGATTAAGTGTCAACCCCTAGAACGGCATTTGGGGGCCAAATCCTCTCAAGTTCTACTTGAATCTAAATCGGAAATCTCAAGTGCAAACTTCAAGTTCCACTCGAGAAATGTTACATTGCACGGAAGATGGCATTCAAGTGTCGATCTCCAGAAACCGAGTTGGTAACTTGAAATCTCTACTTTCCTATTTTATGTTCTAAAATACTTGTGCAAAACACAACCTACCATTGAAAAACCATTCAATTCTCAAGTCCGGGTCTTCCCTCGGTTCCGCTTGACACTCCAAGTGCATGTGCTCATTTTCAATCAACTTCAACTCATTCACGAGTCCCGGCTTCCAGTAAGGCTTCTGGAATGTGACTGGCGGTAAGCTCGGGCGCGGTTCACCTTTGTCAGCTAGCGCTTGATCTGCCGCTTGAATGGCCTCAAGCCCTTCAGGGCCCTTTGGATGGATTGTCCCTCGCATGATAGGGGCCAGACCTATTAGTCGTCAAATCGAATCGTTTTTTGGTTTAATATTTAAAAAAAAATCATTTAATTTTTTTAAATTTCAAATTTCAACCGCTCACTCACTTCTACACTTGAGAGTTCCGCTCGTGGAGACGCTTCCGCTCTTATTTGTTGCTCGTACCTGGTCAAACGAATTATATATTGTGAAAATTCAATTGGAGACCTCTTTAAGGTCAAGTGCATGTCAAAAATGATTCGAAGAAATGAGACGTACAGTATACAACCCCTCATCCTCCGGGTAGCAGTGTGTGATGTCCAAGCTAATGAATCCAAATTCAAAGACATTCTTGTATCGGGTCCCCGTGCCCAAAGGCCTGTTATTCCTGAACCATTCTATCTTCATATCGGGGTCATCCTTCGGCTCAACGTTACAGTGGAAGTGACCCGTCTCAGACTCCATCAAATCCACATTGTTCAAATTTGTGATGAACAGAGGTGGGGAGAATGTCTTTTCAGGTATGGGTTGGAGTGGCGCAAGAGGGGCCTCTAGACTTTGGATCTTTGGAAGTGACTCAGGTCGAATGCTGGCCGTGTCCAGGTTTGGATGGGCTAATATTTACAGGTAACATATCAATTTGGATATGACAATGAATATTAGGGTAAGGTGGGCTAAATTGCGCATGTGCATTCCATATAAGTTTGCCACTAACCTTGGACCCGAATGCTACAAGTGCTGACAGCCTCTCCGACTCTATTCGTAGCCTTGGCGACGTACAACCCATTGTCCTTTTCCCTCACTCCGTCAATGTCAAGGGTCACGAAGCCAAAGTCAAAGGTTGTCCTTATCCTTGTCCCCGTGTCCAAAGGCAGTCCATTTTTGAACCACTCTACTTTCAAGTGTGGATCATGTTTCGGCTCAACGAAAGCGTCCAAGTGTAGCTTTGTATTTTCTTTGAGATTATCGTAAGATGTCAGATTCTTGGTAAACACTGGTGGCTCCTCTTTTTCCACTGGTTGTAAATGGATTGGTTGTGGTTGGTTCTCCAAGTCCTGGATTTTTGCCCAGGCTTCCGGATGCAGCGGTCCACTTGTCGATGGACGGACTGGAAATTAGTATTAGTTTTAAAGAATGATTTTAATTCTTATACAAGGTGATTCATAAATATCTCACTATTTCAAGCAATTATTGGCGGGAAGTTCGTTAAAACCCAAGAAACCCGGTACAGGGGATATTTTTTTGAAATTCCTCTCTGACCTCCGTTGTCCTTTTATTCCATTCCTTTGATAATTGACTTTGACTGACCTTTGACACGCATGGCCGTGGACGTGACGGCTTCTCCAGCATAATTCTTGACCTTGCAACTATACATCCCACTGTCCGCCTCGACCGTGGACAGAATGTCGAGAGTGACGTACCCAAAGTCCGTCGTGGTTCGGAAGCGGGAACCTGATGAAAGAATCTTACAGATTTTAGATAATGTCCAGAAATATTAACAAATTAAAAAAAATTTGCGGAGTTGATTTTATGAAAAATATAAAAGATGGTATGAAACTACTACAATCGAAAAGATAACTCACCCATTTTGAGTTCGACGCCGTTCAAGAACCACTCGTACCTTAAATTCGGATCTCCAACGGGTACTACAAAGAAAAAGCAGAATTTTGAATTATGGGCCAAATCAAGTGAACACTTGAGAAATCGAGCAAAATCGACCTTACCAACTTTACACTCGAAATGGGCGTGTTCTCCTTCCCAAAGTTCGGCAGGGCCTGTCAAGGAAGCCGTGAACATGGGCTTGTCAAATGGCATGTCCACGTCCTCTGGTTTGCCCTCTGGTTTCTGCTCCAGCAGTTGGATTTTCTTTAGACCCTCAGGGTGTTGGCATTCCTTGGAGACTAGAGGCTCGGGGGCTATCATTGAAAAAAATAAATTAATGATCATTCACCGGGGTAAAAATTAATGTATGGAGTGAATGACCTCGTCAAGGTGGAGGTCATTCTATGCGATTACCTTGAATGGTCATCTTGGCTGTCGTGGCGGCCTCTCCGTGGTCATTTACAGCCCTTGCAGTATACACCCCTACATCATCCGCTCGCACGTGCTGAATGTCCAGCGCCACATAACCGAAATCGTGCGTCTTTTTGATTCGTGAACCTATTTGGACCCAGGGTAAAGTATTTTTTAGATAATTTTCTCCAGTAGGTGGATTAACTCATAAATTGTTAAAAAACGTACTGTCTTCGACTGGTTTCTCGTTCCTGTACCAGGTCACTTTTAGTTTCGGATCACCAACCTGAGGGAAAATGCAATATTGAAATATCAAAACAAATGTACTCAGCAGTAATCAAAATTACTCAAAAGTACTGGAAAATAGTCAAATACACTCAAATAGTATATTCAAAAGTACTTAAATATATAAAAAATATGCTCAAATGTACTCGAAAGTACTGCAATGTACTGAAAAATACTGAATTATACTGAATTATACTGAAATGTACTAAAATATAGTGAGAATCACTCACCGGAATCAATCTCCCCTCAAAGTGGGCATCTCTCCCCTCCGCAATCCCATCAATGTTTTGGAGCGGGACAGTAAAAATTGGTTTCTGGAAAACTGGAACGACCTCCTCTGGTCTGTACGGTTGCTTTCCTTCCAGCTCTCTAATTTTCTCCAGACCCTCTGGCTTAATAGAATCCGTCAAAATGGTGCCATCGCAAAGGACTTGCAAGTGAATCCTATTTTCGGCCTGTCCCGCATTATTCTTTGCGAAGGCCATGTATTCTCCTTCGTCTTCCTTGATGCATTTCTGGATGTCCAGAGCCGCATAGCCGAAATCCAACGTTTTGTGAATCCGCGATGAATCTTTGAGCAGTTTCCCGTCCTTATACCAAGTCACCGTCAAGTTTGGGTCTCGCACGGGCTCTGTGTACAGAATTTTTGAGTTGAAGTAAGTCTTTCGAAAAAATTTTAACCTTATTTTCTCAAAATAAATACAAAATCGCTTACCAACTCGACACTCAAAGTGTGACGCATGTGTTTCCTTCACAACAGTCGTGCCTACCAATTGGGATGTGAATCTGGGTGGACCCTCAGGGGCTTGTACTTCTTCAGGTCTGCCAGGACGTGGGGCTTCTAAAGATTGGATTTTGGCCAGTCCCTCCGGGTGTACACTGTCCAGGTACAGCGATGATTTTTCTACGTGGAATATTATGTAATATTTATTACAAGTTCTACAACTTTTAAATCAAAATTACTAACCTTTGACTAAAATCTTGCAAGTGTTGGAAGCCTCTCCTACTAAATTCTTCGCGATTGCTGTGTACGTTCCAGAGTCTTCAGGGTATGCGTACAAAATATCCAAAGCGACGTAGCCGAAATCATGGGTCGTCTTGAAGCGATGACCGCTCTTGAGTTGGACGCCATTCACGAACCATTCGACCTTCAAGTTCGGGTCATTGATCGGTATCAAATTGCACTCGAGATGTGCGTGGTCAGATTCCTTCAAGTTCTCCAAGTTCTTCAGTGGTGTCGTAAAGACTGGTTTCTGGGGCGCAGCCTCAGCTTCGACTGGTCTCGCGTGCTCGTAAGCTTCCAGTTGTTTAATTTTGGCCAACCTATCAGCGTCTAGGGTCCCCAGCTCCAGTGCGGCCTTACCTGTGGATTTTGTAGGGACGCATTAGCCCACTTTACCCTATAGCTATTCTATATGTATATATTTTTATATAGCTGACCTTCAATCTTGACAGAACATGTGGTGACAGCCTCGCCGACTTCATTCTTAGCCCTACACGAGTATACGCCACTGTCTTCCGCATAAGCATACAAAAGATCCAATGCGACGAATCCGAAATCATGCGTGTGTTTGAACCTGTGACCCTCGGGCAACAATTTCCCATCCTTGAACCACTCTATTTTCAAAAGAGGGTCATTCACAGGTATGACTGTCGCCTCCAAGTGGATCTTCTCGTTTTCCTAAAAGTTTACGCTAAAGTTACTTCCATAGTCATTTTCAGGTCAAATTCATTCCCCCTCAAGTCATAACCTCGGCTCTTGCAAGGGAAGCTCACGACATGCGGGTCGGCCATAGACCCACCATTCACCTTTTCACATCATTTGGGGTCCCCTGACATGAGAAAAGGTCTAAAACTCTCGTGTACAAATGAAGTACTTTTTTTTGGCCTACATATCAAAAATTTGATTAGTAAATTTAATTTCATTTGAAAAATCTTTTCATCAAGGTTTTGAGTTCCCTGATGTTCATTGGTATATACAATCAAAATCTTGACGAAAATAATTATTTGCAATTTTTTTAAAATATTCTGTAATGCATCTACTCTCAACATTGACGCGAAATGAAGAGCGCCGGAAACAGCATGCATTTTAACATACGATTTAAAGTATTTCTAAGGGGCGACTTCAGATTTTTTTATTCAAATTTTTGAAGATAGGCCAAAGAATAGTACTTCATTTTTACACGCGAGTTTTAACCATTTTCATATAAGGGGATCCCAAATTGTGTGAAGTTGTGTCTAGGTCCGACTCGTATGTCGCGAGCTTCTCTTGTTAGACCTGAATTGATATTAATGAGGTGACTTTTCCCATAAAACTCTCGAGGTCCCACCGACCCAGAAAATTAAGCCAACGTCTATGATGAATATAATGTATACTTCCCAACACAAAGTCCAAAGCCGTACCAGAAAATGAGAAATGGGCCAACCAAGAACCGAACCCGGAACCTGATGGATTAAGAAGTCTTACCTTTGCATTCGCGTTATTCAATGGCCGTATGAATTGTGGTTTCTGGAGTGTGGCGTCTGGTTCCATCCTCTGTTTTTTGACAGGAGCCTCGAGTGCCCTGATCTTACTCAAACTGTCCTCGTGTTGAGTCTCCGTTTGGAGGGAAGCACGTCCGTGGACTTTAATGTTAATCTTTGTCACGTCTTTTCCGTGTTTGTTCACGGCAACGCAGACGTATTCTCCAGTGTCTTCCGGGATCAGGTCCAGGATATCAATGGCGGCGAAGCCAAAGTCGAACATCGGCTTGAATCTGTTTCAATGAGTTCCGTATAGATCAATTTGCTACAAAGCAGGCTATTAGACGTGGTTGCATTTTCAGTATGTTTTAAGACTTAGACCTCCTGAACAACTTTTGTGAAGGTCATACCCCGAAGAGTCGATCGATTTAGACACTATGAATACACGGGTTAAATACGCATTGTGCTGTCACGAATGCGTTACGACTTCTGTTCACTTGGTGCGTGTATTTCTAGCGGCAAAAACTTATCGGCGTACAACCTTCATAGAAGTTGTTCAGGAGGTCAATGACCACAATATATCCAACGGCTTAGATTTTGGCGTAAGGACAACAATTTTTCATTTACTGACCTATGCCCACTCTGCATTTCTTTCCCATCCTTGTACCAAGTCAATTTCAGGTGTGGATCCCCTCTTGGCTCCACCCTGCACTCGTAGTGAGAGCTTGTCTGCTCCAACAAATCTGTTTTCCCTTGCAATTGAGTCACGAACTTCGGTGGGACCCTGTACTCGATTTCTTCCTCTTCCTGCCTTCCATACTTGGCCGCGTCCTCCAACATCCTGATCCGTTGCAAACTTTGCTCATTCTCATTCAAAACGTCGCCCTTTTGCAAAATGATTAATTTGGAAGAGCTGACGGCTTGGCCCAAGGAATTGGTCGCAACACAAGTGTACGTCCCGCTGTCCATCATTTTACTGTAACTCATGTCCAGACTCACGAAACCAAAGTCGTGGATTGAGTTGATTCGATTCGAAGACTCAATCAGCACATTGTTCCGGTACCATTCTACCTTGAGATTTGAGTCTCCAACCTATTTAATTTTGCGAGTTCAAACAAAATCTCTTGGTAATCATACGTCATCAAGGTTAGCTTATACTCAAATTCGGATACAAAACTGAAAAATTACTACACAGTCGATACGAAAAAGTGTAAGGCATTAGATATGGCTGGATCTTTGATATGTTGCAGTCCTTTATGTACTAACCAACTTCTGTGAAGGTTTCACCCCGAAATTTTTAACCTTTTGGCCGCCGGAAATACACGGGTCAAATACACATTGAGACGTGACAGGAATCCGTGACGCATTCATGATGTCACAATTTGTACCGACCATGTATTCCCAGCTGACGAACAGGAGCACTTTTCGGGGTATGACTTTCAGAATAGTGATTCAGGAGGTCAATGGCCACAACATATCAATAATGCAGCCAAATGCGACGTCTGAATTTTTGCCGTATAAGAACTGTACGAATTTCTGTTCTGATTTTGAAACGGGTATGAGCTAATCTTATATTCATATTGTGTGTGTCCAATTTTGCCGTTTTGTGTATATTTAGAAAAAATTGCGGATTATGACGCTAACCGGTATAAGTCTGCCCTCAAAGTGGACGGGTTGCCCTTCATACTTCGTTACATCTTTCAAGGGCTGTGTGAAGAGAGGTGGCTGAAGGACGGACTCTTCCTGAACAACTTTACTGGCTTGCCTAGACTCCAAGTATTGGATCTGCGACAAACTTGACTCGTTCATCGTCTCGTTGGAAATCCGTCCCATGGCTATAAATGGAAAATTATTAGATTTGAATAGAGATGGATTTTTGATTTGGGTTTCTGGGTTCTTGGATTTATCACGTAATTGGGGCATATTACTACGTGTCAAAGCCTAAAAATCCATAAAAGCCGAAAGACCCGAGTTATAAAAAAATCGAATTCTATATAAAATGATTGTGTTTTTTCCGCAAGAAATCCCAACGCAGAATAAAATGAACCCACTTACTGAGCACTTGGAGATTTCCACTGGTCATGGCTTCACCCAATGCGTTCACAGCCACACACGTGTACTGTCCAACATCCTCCCCTGTCACTTGCATTATGTCAAGGGCCACATAGCCGAAACTTAGTGTCTCCGTGAACCGCGACCCTAAGGAATTCCATTGTTCAATTCATATAAAAGTCATTTCCAACAAATACCATCGACTAGAATTAAAATTTGAAAACTATATCGAAATTTCAAAAAGCCCGCTACAGGCAGCTTCTGCTTTACTTTTACCTCTGATGGAGAAAATGTCAATTCAGTTTATGTTAGCTTTAATCTGAACTAGCTTGAACGGATTTCGGGTTTTGTCGCTAACATATTATATAAAAAGGAGGAAACCTTACCAGATTTGAGTGGAACTCCATTCTGGAACCATTGAATCCTCATCGTTGGGTCAGACACCTACGACATTCAAAAATTGAATCACATTTTTCTCCTGATCGTTATACAAAAAAACTTACGGGAATGAGTCGAGACTCGAAGTGCGCCCTCTGCCCTTCTCTAAGCTCAATATTCTTCAATGAAGTAGTGAAGACAGGGGCCTGCGTCGTTACGTCCTCTTCAATGAATTCCCTTTTCGCCCCTCGCCGCTCCGTCTACCGTTCATAATAAAAATGTAGATATCAAACATTTTTCTATCAGCTGGGCTAATACTCCCCAATTTTGGTAAACTTTGCTAATTGTCCCTATCCCTTTTATGCATGCATGCTTTGATGGTCAAATGCTGAAATGCTCGTCCAGTTAATGGAAATCTCTGACTGACCTTCTCGAGTGTCTCAATTCCACTGGTCTCCACCTGTTTGTGCGTAATGATGGACTTGCTGGATTTACAAACCAATTCACATTGGACTTGGTCCATCCCGACCAGATTCGTGGCAACACAGGTGTACACACCACTGTCCTCCGCTATCGTGTTCGTGATGTCAATCGCGACATAGCCAAAGTCATGGATCGGTCTGAAACTGTAAAGCAAGAGGTTTGGTCAACCCAAGGACAACATAAGGACAACTTTAGTATTAGGTAAGCTCATACTTTCCAACAACAATTCCTTAAAAAACCGTCACGCAGAAATTGGTTCGATTCGTTTTTTAGTTCGTTATGACGTCATTGACCCACTGACGTTACTCTAGTAATACCCGTGGTACACAAAACTCAACTTTGATTATTTGGGCAGTATGGGCTTACCTAGTAAGAAAACGTTATGAAGTTTCTTACCGAGACCCAATGAGGACAGGTTTTCCATCTTTATACCACTCGACCTTCAAGTAAGGGTCGTTGACCGGCTCCAATTTGCACTCGAAGTGAGCCAATTGGGATTCTTTGATGGCCACGTTCTTTGGTTTCGAAATGAATTTAGGCTTTACGCTGTAGTCCTCCAAGATTTCCTCTTCTCGCTTATAGCGTGTGCTGTCTTCCAAGTAATCGAACTTGTTCAGAGATGTCTGAGAGATTTGACCTAGTTCTGCATCTTTCCGTGAGATGACTTTGAGTGTGCAGGACGTCAGGGCTTCGCCCATTGAGTTGGTCTGTGGATATATTTTTTAAAACGTTAAGTAAACCTTTTTATAGCGTTACTACCGTTATCATGCAATGATCTCAATGCTTACCGCCCTGGCCGTGTAAACGCCTGAGTCTGTTGTGTATGGTGACAAGATATCCAGAGCGACGTAGTCAAATTCATAGGCGGGTCTGAAGCGATGACCAACTGTTTCGGTAACACACATTAAGGTCAAGGTCAACAATAAATTCATTTCTTAAAATAATTAATTCAAAAGTCTTACCAGTAATTGGCTTGTTGTTCACAAACCACTCGACCTTCATGCTTGGGTCTCCAACCTGTCCGGGATAAGGAAACGTTAAAATAAACAACATAATTTTCAAATAACGCCGAAAGTTCTTACGGCAAAATGTAGCTCATGGAATTTTCTACATTTGTGATATGTTGTAGCATTGACCTCTTAAACAACTTTTGTGAAGGTTCTACTCCGAAAATAGTAACCCTTTGGCCGCTAGAAATGCACGGGTGGCCAAATACAATTTGTGCCGTGATAGGAATCCATGCCGCATCCATAACGTCACAAAGTGTATTTGGCTCAAAGTCCAAACGGTTTGACTTTTCGAGGTAGAACTTTCACAAGAGTTGTTCAGAAGCTTAAAGGCTACAACACATCGAAAATGCAGGCAAATTGAATCGACCGGTTTTTGGCGCAATGAATGTGCGGTGTTGTTTCCGGCAGGGGATTTGAAAATTTTTAGTTTAACTGACCGGGTTCAACCTAGCCTCCAAATGGACATTGGCCAACTCGATGGTCTGATGATTCTTTAATGGTCGAATGAAAACGGGAGCTTTCCTCTCAAACTCTTCAATTTCCTCAGTCCTCTTGTAACGACTTTCATCCTCCAAGTATTGGATCATCTCTAGACTAGACTCGTTCATCGTACTACTATCCACAGTCGACCTCGAAATGACTCTCAATACACTTGAACTCTGGTCAAATCCTAGGCTATTCGTTGCGACAACTGTGTACTCCCCAGTGTCTTGTGATGTGGCTTGGCTAATGTCAAGTGCCACGTATCCGAAGTCAAAATACGTCCGGAAACGGGTTCCTTGTTTTTAGAGGTCAAAGGTTAGATATCAGGCCAAACTGTCGTACTCACGCAGCAAACTCTAAGGCTTACCGATGGTCAACGGCCTTCCATTCCTGAACCATTCGACCCTCATACTGGGATCGCCCATTGGCTCCAACCTCGCCTCCAAATGGATATTCTTATGCTCCAACACATCTCCGATTTGGGTCAAATGCTGGCAGAATTGTGGTTTAGACCTCGGGTAAAACTCTTCCGTCGTGACTTTGCTTTGCTCGACTCTCTTCTCCACAACATGTGCGTGCATGGCTGCCGTATCGATTGACTTAAGCGTTTGAACGAACATTGTACAGGATTGACGGTCTTCCCCTGCGGAATTCCTGGCAATCACAGTGTATTCTCCGCTGTCCTCTTCCCTGACGGACTGAATGTCAATGGCGACATATCCGAAATCGTGATATGTTTGGATTCGGTTCGCGGACATCAATGTTTGCCCATCCTATTTTGAAATTATTTCGTTAAAGCAATATTTGTGTCTACGTATATCTAATTATATAATACAAGTAAATATGTGATATAATCTATAAAGTAATCAGTAAAGTATTCTGTAATCAATGTAATCTGTAATGTAATCTCAACAGTAGTATGAAATCTGTAATGTAATCTGCCAGGTAGTCTGTAGAGTATTATGTAATCTGTAATGTAATCTGTAATGCTGTAATGGAATACGTAATGTAAATTCCAAAGTAATCTCTAAAGTAATTTGTTATATAATCTGTCACGTAATCTCTAAAGTAATCTGTAATGTAATCTGCCATGCAATCGGTAAAGTATTCCGTAATCTGCAATGTAGTCTCACAAGTAATATCAAAGTAATCTGTAATGTATTCTCTACGGTAATTTGTAATGTAATCTGTAAAGTCTAAAGTAATCTGTAATGAATTCTGTAAGGTAATGCGTGGTGTAATCAGTAATGTAATCTGTATTTGGCCGCCTATACTATTTGAATATATTTCAAGATTCACCTTATACCACTCAACCCTCATCCCGGTGTCACTCTGCGGTTCCAATCTCGTTTCGAAGTGTGCCCTTTGGTGTTCTTTAATCTTCGTCGTACCCTTGAGCGGGACTACAAACCTGGGCTTGATGCTCGCCTCCGTTTCCTCCACCTTCTTGGACGAATATCGAGTGCTATCCTCTAAATATTGTAACTTTTGCAAACTCTCCTGATGCTTGGATTCCATTAGTATAGACTCCTTCGAAGTGATAGTCAGCTGAGCACTCGTGCTCGCTTCCCCATGTAAATTCACAGCACGGCAAGTGTAAGTCCCACTGTCCAAGCTCGTCACTTGCTTAATGGTCAGAGCCACATAGCCAAAGTTGTAGAAGGACGTTATACGTGAACCTAATAAATTAATTTGAAGTTATCGTTAAACCTCTTCAGTTCAAATTCCCGTTCATGGCTCTTAACCTTGGCTCATGGACCATAATTGATATCAACGAGGTGACCATTCCCTAGAGAAGTTACTCATTTTCTTTCGTGTTACACGCTTGTACATTATATTTAATATAACGCTTGTACGTCTGCACGTCCTGTATAGTTAATTCATTAAAACAATGTTCAATTCCACTTAAATTCACTGAAATAAAACAAATTATAGTTTAATTCAACTCCGTTGAATTTAAATGAGAATTTCAAAGGCTAAAAACACTTTCATTGACATTATTCGAAACTGATAATTTAATCAAAACTTCGCTTACAGTAAGTATCACCCGTAAACGCAATAAAAATGTACTGACACTAATTCTAAAATTAATTTTATAAAAAGTATGATTCACTTTAACTTTCTCCGTGTACTACTTACACAATGGCGTGCGTACATATGAAATCAATTTTTTTTACTACGTACCAGTTACTACGGAAATGCAGAAGACGATTTCACTTACCACATACGGACGTGCAGGCGTACAAGCGTTACATTAAATATAATGTACAAGCGTGTAATATGAAAGAAAATGAACAAATTTTACATTTTTATCTGAATCCCCCGCACTTGACATAGCGGTCATTGGCAGCTTATTTGTCCAATCCTGATATTTCAACTGTTTACAAGAGAGGAGCGCAGCCTGGACCCTGGAGGATGACGGCAGCTTGCTTAATATATTATTTTTTAATTTCAAATGAAAATGTTTGGTAGCTTGTAATGCCGAGTGTGAATGAAATGTACATGAAGTACAGGGATTGGGAGCAGTTGGCATGACGTAATAGAGGTACGGCCAAATGTAAAATGGTGGCGGCCATCATACCTCGGTAAAGAAATCGGGGACAATAGAGGCCCTACCGACCCAGATAATTAAAGCAAGAGCACTGAGGACCAAGTACCGTGCGAACACCCAGCCGTACAAGAAATTCGAAAATAGGCAGACCGGGAATTGAACCTAGGACCTAATGGATTTGAACTATGAACTTACTCGCTTCAATCAATCTTCCGTCCTTGTACCATTCGACCCTCATCTTTGAATCATTGATAGGCTCCAATCTGGCCTCAAAGTGAGCGAAACCAGCCTCCCTCACACCAATCTGATCTCTGATCGGTGTTTTAAATTCGGGTGCCGTCGTAACTTCAATTACTTCCTCAATACGACGCATTTGACTCATTTGACTGTAAGCTTCCAACTCCTCAACGGATTGAATGTACTTGGACTGTTCTGGAATCCCCAGGTCAGAGGTCACCATTTGAGACGCTATTCATTCCCAAATTCTCATTTACTATCCATTAGTTATATGTTTTACGGATTTATATTTATATTTATTCACTAATTTAAATTCGTACCTTTGACTTGGATGCTGGAGGAAGAGATAGCCTCTCCAGCACGGTTAATTGCCTGAAATCATTCGTGGTGGTTACGATTAGAACAATTTGCGAGCAAAGATTACCGCTCAGTCCATATGGCAAAAATTATGCCGTTGAATTTGGCCGTATTTTTGATGTGTTCTGGCCATTGACCACCTCAACAACTTTTGTGGAGGTCATACTCCGAAAAGTTTGACCGTATAGATATTAGATATACAGAGGCCAAAAATACTTTGTGACGTCATGAATAGATTGCATATTCCTGTGACGTCACAAGGATAATTTTACTCCGTATTTCTGCTGAACGTCGTACTCTTAAGGGTTGAGTCTTAACAAAAGTTGTTGAGCGGTCTATAATATATTATGTAAAATGCCGCCAAATTCAACGGCGTACTTTCTGCTGTAATGACTGTACGGTGTTGTCAAATTATTGCCATACCCTGCAAGTATAAACGCCTGAGTCTTCAACCCTCAAGTGTACGATGTTGAGAGAGACATATCCAAAGTTAAAAATGGTGGTGATCCTTGAGCTAGCTGTGAGAGCCTTCCCATCCTTGTACCACTCGATCCGTAAGT
Organism: Protaphorura quadriocellata; assembly: GCA_034698945.1. Lineage (NCBI taxonomy): Eukaryota > Metazoa > Arthropoda > Collembola > Poduromorpha > Onychiuridae > Protaphorura > Protaphorura quadriocellata. The sequence continues at coordinate 20,037 of JAQGCA010000993.1, forward strand.
GTGGGTCATTCGTGGGTCGGATTGACCCTTCAAAGTGGGCATTCCTCCCTTCACTCACTTCCCCCAAATTGGACAATTCCTTCGTGAAAATCGGTCGCTCCCATTTCTCCTCGATGGACTCTTGGCGCATGTAGCGCGAACTGTCTTCCATATGTTGGAGTTTTGACCATGACTGGGTATGGATAGAGCGTTGTTCAATCGCAGCTCGGGCTAAGGGGGCATTCATATATTAAGTACACTTTAGGTTCCTTTGTTTGTTCGTTTGAAATAAAAGACGACCCCTTGACTCACCTCTGACCTCCAGAGTCGCACTTGACTCTGCGCTGCCGGAAGCAGAGCTGACCACGCAGGTATACACTCCACCATCCTCAACAACCAAGCTGAGCAAATCCAAAGCGATGAACCCAAATCTGTATGTCACGTTCGAACGGGAACCTAAAAATGAATAAAAGAGGTCAAGGTCACATTTGAAATAAATACGCCTTGGTTAAGGTCATAGGTAATGGTAAAAGTGACTCACTGCTTTGAAGACTCTTTCCATTGAAGTACCAGTCAACTCGCATGGTTGGGTCACCCACAGGGTGGACCTGGAAACGGGCGCAAGAAATGTATTTTTAGCCAAGAAGTTTCAACCATTTGTTTTAAGTAAGGAGAGTCGGTAACTAGTAAACAACCGGAAATAGCATTTTTTTCTTGCCTGGTCCCGCATCCC
>JAQGCA010000994.1:0-20743 GCA_034698945.1 Protaphorura quadriocellata
CGCAAGGTTTTCGGGTGCCTGAAAACCGAATGGTTTTCAGGTTTCCGGGGGTCAAAGGTGGCTCCTACTATACAACACATGTATTTTTTAGATAATCTTATGATGGATCTGGGGAGCTCTTCCGCCTGGAATTCCGACGGGCGTAGCGGCGCTGACGAGCGTTTAAGTCAGAATCGGCATGAAAAGAACCCGATAAGTTAAATTTTCGTGACAACAACATGCTAAAAGAATTTTTTCAAAAAATCCGTCGAGGCTATCTTTCTTTTATATAATTTTATGCAATTGTTAAAAATTTCTTTCGCCGGTTTGGAGAAAGTCGAATTCTCGCTGACAACGCGTTTCGGTGAAAAGAAAATCTTACTTTTTTGTCCAAAAGCCATGCCAGCGAAAAAGACTTTCTTTATTCTCTACATAGTCCAGATCTCACTTTCTGTACGACTTGCGCTGCTTGGGCTGCTGGTTGGGGTTGTGGGCGGGGGTGGCAAAGGTTATTCGCGACCGTGTACATACTATGATTATGTCAAGCTAGGCTTTGACATACAAGGTCGCGCATAACCTTTGCACCTCCCTCGGCAGCCCAATCTAGGGAAGCCAGACAAAAAGTGAGACACGCATTTTGTAGAGAATCTTGCTTCGGATCTAGGGAGCTATTCCGAATGAAAATCCGTTGCGGGTAGCGGCGCTGACGAGTGTTTAAGTAAGAAGCGACAGGAAAACACCCCCAAAAGCAGGCTTTCTGCTACAAAAACATGCCCAAAATAATTTTTTTCGAAAAATCCGTCGATGCCACCTCCGGTCCAACAAAATTTTAAAAATTTAGAAAAATTATTGCAAAAAAGGTGGCATCGACAGATTTTTGAAAACAAATTATTTTGAACATGTTTTCGTAGCAGAAAGCCTACTTTTGGGGCTCTTTCATGTCGTTTCTTAGTTAAGCGCTCGTCAGTGCCGCTACGCGCAACGGATTTTTAATCGGAATGGCTCCCTAGATTCGCAGTAAAATTCTATACAAAATACGTATCCGAATTTTTGTCTGGCTTCCCCAAATTGGGCTGACGAGGGGGGCGCAAATGTTATGCGCGACCCTGTACATTTCGATGGGATTGGAACCCTGTCCACATCGAACATAATACTAACGAGGGAACTACTTAGGGTGCAACTTGACGATCTCGCTCTAATTTTTTTTATGAAAAATCTTTGTCCCAAAGCTTCAACCTCTGAAAACTCGATTTTTAAAAAATAATTGAAATTTTTGAAATAAAATGCAAGGAGGGGTATCTCTGTTCTTGGGATTTTAAGCATGGGATATACGATGGAACTTTCCACCAAAACTTGTCTCAAGAGCCAAAAAATTTTCAAAAATCGGAAAAAAGTATTTTTCCGGAGAACTGTTGAAATCTTTCGAATAATAAATTAGGTATGGAAAACCTCAGATCTTTGCATACTTTAAGGTATTTAACGTTTTTTTGAAATCTACGAATCAAAAGAATTTACGTTCAGCTTTTGTGTTTAACTCTTCAGCGAACATTGCAAGTTCGGTGTCAGCGCCTTGCCACTCTTGTCTTCCCCCGGCTGCTTGGCATAAAAATTGAGATAAGCATTTTGAAGAGATTTTCATGTACTTTATTGTATTATATCCGAAGCGCGTGACGGCTCTACCGAGTTATCTGTGCTGTTCATTCATAAAAACATATATTAATTAGTTATTTTATGTTACGTATCTTATTATTATTATCATAGTTAAGTTAGTGAGTAGTCTGTCCCCGTGGCTTAAAGAACACGTATGTGAAATCGGTTTGACAGTTAAATAAATCAATCAAAAACCAAATGAAACAAATAATATTATTGTGTACATTTATTTACAATTCGCTTGTAGAGGCTACAATTTTGTTGTCGGATTAGAAAGTGTCAAAATTGGACTCACTTATTATACATTATAAACTATCCCGGTACTTTTACACATTTATTTCAGACTCCACTCAATATCTTCCATTTCTACAACAAATAATTCATACGTGGTACAAATAACATAGTTCTGTCAAAACTGAGTCGACGATTAAGGTGGTTAGCAATGGATATTTTTGTTTGTTAATTTAATGTCATAGTTTTGTGACATATGTGATTCGTATTTCCATTGTGTCTGGTGAAATGCGAGCCACGCAATTTCTTATACAGATGAGTATTGGTATTCAGCGAGGAAATGTTGACGCTGTTTTGGGGACCTTACCGTTTGCGAAAGGTCTGGATGAGATATTTTGTATGTGATGTGTGTTGACGTGCGTTGATGAGTGCGCGTAACGTTTCTTTTGGAAGGTTTATTTTATTCATTTTTACGCACGTGTGGTTATGGTGTGTTCAACACACATCACGGGTTATGTGATCCCGTACGTTTCATTTGTTTAAAGGACTATTTCTGAACTAGTGAACATATTCAGTGATTATGATACGAATATTAGCCAATCTGTCCACCAATTTATATTATTCTACTCACTATTTGCCACCTTGTGTATCTGATACTATAATGAGTGTGCAAGTCTAATCTTATAGTATTGGTCAAAAATATCATATCAGTAAAATATTTTACCACGACAAAACAATAACTTAAAGAGCATCATTGCTTCATAAATAAATAACTAATAATTAAATTGTTACTTTAGTGGGCGTGAATTTTCGATTAAAACATGGTTTACAAGTAATGTGGAAATAAATATGCTCAACCAAAGGTGATGACTGCATTGACGGTATTATCGATGATGCCGTGTCCCATCTCCAAGGTGGATGTCTGGTCTAGGTAGAAGAAGCATCCGACGTAGCACCTTGCGGTCATACAACTTTTGAGTCTGCGGGAATTCCATTTTGATGTCTGTTTTCTCTTCTTTTGTCGGGAGAGTCCTTCGATAGAGTCCATCGGAAGGGCGCAGGCCAATTGAATGGCGTAACCTATGGTAAGGACGCCGCACACGTTTATTCCGAAGAATAATGATTTTAAGTAGATATAACGAAGCGCTGCCAAAACTAAGAAATTCATGTACACACTCAGTGACATTAGGACAAATATGCCGAAAGGTATACCAAGTTGTGCAAAACAAATATTGAACCGGCGGCTCGTCATGTACAAGGTCTTGTATAGCATGATCCAGTAATCCTGGTCAATCAGTTTTGATTCAGATCCACGGTTGTCAGCCGAAGAAATGTCTCTGAAAAACCAGAAATATACTTATTGTCAAAGTACGTAAAAAAAAATTGGCGGAACGGGAAGATATTAAAAGATTTGCTTACTTTTCCAAGTAAATCTACTTACTTCAATCGCTTAATCATTGTACAAAACCAAGTTGACCCAGCTACAACAATAACTCCACTAACGAGAGTAACGGAGTATTGTCGGAACTGAATGAGTGCTTCCCAGATAGCTACAACAATCACGACTATAACATTCCAATGCTCGCGTCGTCCGGTCGGAATCCTGCGATTTGCCATCACGCCAGGCAGCAATCTTTCTACAAACTTTGGTTTGTACTCAATAAATGTGAGGAGGAGAAAGAAGAATGGAGCAAAGTACAAGACGCTCAATGCTGTCATCATCAGTTTGATCTGCGCAGCTATCTTTCCAAGATTGGGTAGAATCTTGTCTTTCTCAACAGATTGGCCCAAAACTAAAAATTGGTTCCATAACATAACCAACTCATCCGTTTTCCAAGCAGTATTTATTTCCAACATTGTGCCGAGGATTGAACCTAGGACTTGAAGTTGTCGCATTTGGATGAATCTAGTGGATTCCTCCGAGTCTACGACTGCAAGTATTTCTCGAAAGATTTGCACACATGTAGTGAGGATTGACGCAATCATTCCTAAGGTCCAGCAAAGTTTCCGCTGTTTGGACTTTGTTATTTCAATGAACTTGGTTTCATTGTCGAATCCAAAAAGTATGCAGCAAGACACAAATCCCTTGTCCACGAAGAATTTAATTATTTCCACGAAAGTTTCCATTCCCTGGATAGACAACCGGAAATAAACTGAAATGAGGGTTTCACTGCTTTGTCATACCCAACAGTAATGTTATTAAATTCTTGGATTTACATACGAGGATTTTGCCCAGTTAAATTTTGTAGGCTTAATAACGGTCGTGAGCAGATAAATAATACATTGAGGAACGATTTTGAAATTTTTCGAAACTAGAAAACTCAAATACTAAAATCGTATTGCCTTCGGCTCGAATCTTGACAGAAGTTCTTATCGTCATCTACAGAAACCTTGTCAATTTTCATTATTATCCAGTGAACGCAGTCCTGTAAAGGCCTTTTAAAATCCGAATGCCCGTCTGTCCGTCTGTCGGTCCGTTTGTATGACTGTCCGACACCAAGCTTCCCACACACCTCTTATGAACTCAATCAAAGGCTAAATCACTTTAACCTGTTCCGTACGGAGTTCTTTTTGGTGGGCTGACTGGTGGGCTGCTACGTCACAATTTAGCGTGTTAACGTTTTAACTTACAATTAGTTAATTAATTAAAAAAAATGGAAACCCAAAAATTAGCCGATTGACCTAATTTTTTGATATGTTCTACCCTTTACCCCCCTGAACAATGTTTAAATGGGCCATAGTGGACTCCACCCCATCCCTCCCCCAAATAGCCCCCCAAGGGGGATAGCCTAAAATCTGACCAAACTTGCGCCGATTGACCCATTTTTTGATATGTTGTTCCTCTGACCCCGCAGTAGATGTATAAGTACAAATACCGTGGGCTCAATTACTTGTCTATTAACGAGTGATACAAAATTATTTTTCTCACATTATATAAACATCACTAGTGGGGTTCTCATTATTTATTATTGTTAAATAATGGGTTCTCTAGTTCTTAAGAAATTCTAATTGAGAATCTGCAGGGACAAAGTATTGGTGACACAAACAGAAGTGCGCAGTTTGTGAACTCCAGTTCGCGTATGAGAGCGTCCAACGCCACTCAATTTACTTGAAAGGTTAACCGAGAATTATTAAATTACGTATTTATATTCAATTTCGCTTATTTTCTGTTCAACTGGACGCGAAACGGAGTTTTTGAAATGTGAACGACAATGAAATTAATTCTTATGGGCTGTGACCTCCTCCCCTTTCATGAAACGGTGGAGTTATTACGACCTTCGAATTGATTATTCATTTTATGTACAACGAAAGGGATGGAACAACATCACAAGCAAATCCCGACGCAAACACAATTAAATATGAAGTCCGATTGTCCTCGTCGTGTTACGTCGCTGAGTTGTCGGTATAGAAATGAGCTAATCTTTTCGAGTATTTCGAAGTATGTTAAATTTTACCGATATAAAAAAAAATAATAATCGCTAACAAAAGCAATTTGATGATGGGGTGAGAATGAGGAATCGGAACTTCTAATATTAGTTTTCAATTCGATGTATTCTAATGTACATTTTCGTTGTAATGTGAATCAACTATGGCAATCATTTCATTATACTTTGAATCCAAATAAATTATTTCTAACTAAATTATAGAGAAGGACTGCGAGCAACGTTCACCACTAATTCTAAGTTACTTTCCATGCATTGCCGGTATTAACTGTAAGGAAACCTTTCTATTCTATCACTTCAAAATTAACTACGTAGGAATTGTGATTTTGGTATATTTCCGAATTCCGTAACATCAAATTAAGTAAGGGTTACATTTAATGCGCGCCCAGATAAACTGATTTCTGCTTCCAATTAATATTGAATATGCCCCCTCTTTATTTTTGACCTTGGCTGTACTTAAGTAGTCTCAATTCAGCCCTTATTAAAAGGTTTATGTCCCCAAATATACTTCTCGTCCAGTAAGCACGGGGCATATTTAATATTAATTGGGGCGGGAATCAGAGTTTATCGAGAGGCCGAATAATAATATCCCATTAGGGTAAGGTATTCTCGCTACATTGGTCATACTCCTATCGCCAGAAGTCTAACCTTTTGGCCGCTAGAAATACACTATGGGCACGTAAGGTGAAAGCGAGTCAAAGCAAAGTTAAAGTAACTCGCTTTCACTCTACATTGCCGTAGTGTATTTCTAGCGGCCAAGCGGTCCGACTTCTGAGGGTAGGACCGTCACAAAAGTTGTTTTCTGCGACAGGACTTCTGTCCGAGGCCTAACGACCCTGCTTTTGTGAGTTAAAATAATTTACAAGGGCTACTTGATTATAATCAGTCAGTTCGCCCATCTCAACTGTATATCATTAAAGTGACAAGCATACGCATTAAATTAGGATTAATTCTTATGGCTAGTTACAGTCTGAATTGACGACACTCACTGGTGAATCAATGTGACGTATTTTACGCTTATGTTGTGTGAGCTATGGAGTTGATGACTTAAATAAACACGTATCCAAATCAAAATCCTAGTTCAAGATAAGACTGGCTCGAACGTTTAAAATTCTCAAGAAATTCCAACGTAGTATTTTTTTTCCGTAAGGTTTGTACCCCCTCCAATCAAAATTTCCACGATTCTGTTTCTTAAAATTTCGTAAACTTTTTAATTTGATTTTTTTTACATGCTCTGTTATTTTGATTGAATTCAGGTACTCGGCCAAAAAGAATCGAACAATTTTGTTGGCTGAATCATTAAGCTACCTGTTAACCTATACGTGTGCAAGTAATAAAACTGCTGTATTGAAAAAAGCATATTCTGGTGTCCATTTATAATTCAGAATTAACCGCGTTGTCGGTTCTCTCAAAATATTCCTCACTTTTCGTGTTATATGTTCAGCAGACTTGGCATTCACCTCTGGCATTTTGTATTTGGCATTCATATTCAGCTTTGCAACTATGCATGGCTGATACATGCCCAACACCTGTGCATGACAAACGTTTCATCGCTTATCTGGACACGTATGTAGTTTATGGTGACTTTGCATAACCTTCTACTCCCTCGGGGAACGACTAAACTTGTCATGTTCGCCTGAATCTACCACCCCGCCCTTTATGGACAATTCATTATTTCATATTTTTTTATACATTTCGATTCAATTTTTCTTTACTATACCAGGATTACATGAAACGTCCAATTTTTAATTTTCGTGAGATTAAGCATGAATACATGATATTTAATTTTCAATTTTGCTTATTCTCTGGATTGGTTGCGTTAGGATTAATTTTAAATGTGAACTTCGAAAATAGCCTTGTCTGAAATAGCCGGACAATTTCTTCCTTTTTCAAGGCCGAGAGAAATCCATTCGTGTCAGGGTAAATGAAACCCTGCATTCGGAGATAATTCCCTTGAATGTTTGTGCGATGCGGTTTTTAATTGCTAAATTATAATTTTGCTCATATATATTAAACTTGATGTGCAAGGAAAATTCTTATCTAAGCCTGTAAAGCACAGCCCAGCCTAAGAAGAACTCCCTCCACTCTCGACCACTCCTCGACTGTTAAGTTTTGTGTATGCGTTTTTATTTATGTTTCTAAAAAAAAATTTGAACGACTTACGTCAGAACTTGCGGAACCAGTGGAGTAATGCCGATCAGAATCCTGTAGTACAATAATAGCCGTGTCAAGGAATACGTTGTTCCGTGGATGTAATAGGTAGAAAACCCAAGGAATCAATTACTGGTCGATTAGTGAGTGATGCCGAATCATACATTTCACATTATATAAACACCACTAGTGGGGCTTTCACTATTCATAATAATGGTTTCTCTAGTTTTTAAGAAGTTTTAATTGAAAATATGCATGGAGAAAGACGTTGGTGACACAAACGGGACGGGAGTGCGCAGTTCGTGAAGTCGAGCTCGCGTATGAAGCGTCCAGCGCCACTCAATTCACTTGAAAGGTTGACCGAGAATGATTAAATTACGTATTTGTATTCAATTTCGCTTATTTTCTGTTCAACTAGAGACTTATGTGAGTTTTCCAAATGTGAACCGGCTGTGAAATCCTCCCCTTCCATGAAACGGTGAGGTTACTGCGACCTTCGAATTGATTATTTATATTACAACGAAAAGGATGGAACAATATCACTGGCAAATCCCGACACAACCACAATTTAATATGAAGTCCGAGTGTCCTCGTGGTGGTACGTTGCTGGATTGTCCGTATAGAAATGAGCCATTCTTTCAGTAAATTTCGGAGTATATGTTATATATGTTTCTCCAATTAAATAACAAGCAAAGATTAAAAGTTAACGAAAAGCAATTTGATCATAGGATGAGAATGAAGAATCCGAATATCTAATATTTATTTTCAATTAGATGTATTCTAATGTGCATTTTCGTTGTAATGTGAATCAACTATGGCGGTTTCCCCCAAATTTGAATCATTTTATTATACTTTGAATTCCAAATAAATTATTTCTAACCAAATTATAGAGAAGGACTGCGAGCAATGCTACCGTTCGCCACAAATTCTAAGTTACCTCCCATGCATTGCTGGTATCACGTCTGATGAAGCGTTGCCCTATTATTTATATCTCCACGTAATAATTGTGATTTTGTAATATCAGATTAAGTAATTCTAGCAAGTCCATTGCAGAATGATGGTATGGATGGCCCATTTTTTTCTCGCTGTGCTGGGGTTCGATTCTATTCTCCGAACTACCCTCCAAAATTGATCTCTAGAGCCAACATTTTATCAAAAATCGAGAGAAATTATTTCTCCGGAGAAACGTTGAAATGTTTGGAATAATAAATTGGAAGATCAAAAACCTCATAACTTTCCATATTTTGAGGTATTTGACGTTCTTTCAAATCCACAACGCAAAAGAATTTACGTTCAGCTTTTGTGTTCAACACTTCGGTGTACATTACAAGTTCGGTGGACTTATCCGGTCGGTCGAAAGTCCGGTGTCTGCTCCTTGTCTTTCTTATATCCCCCCGGCTGCTTAGCCATGGGCAGTGGAACAAAAATTGAGATATACAATTCGTAGAGATTCTCATGTACGGTATTGTATTATATCCGAAGCGCGTAACGGCTCTACCGATTGACTGTGCTGCTAATTCATAAAAATAAAATCATCCCACTGATAATATTTTGTAGAACATTTATTTACAATTAATTTGAAGTGGTTAATCGTAGACAATTCTTGTGTGTGATTGAAAGTGTTTAAAATGAACAGAGCTATTAAGCCATATTACACATTATTTCACACTTCACTTTATAACTACCATTTCTAAAACAAAGAACTCGTAAGTGGTTCAACTGACACGGTTCTATCCAAGCTGAGTCATTGTTTGAGACGGCCAGCAATGCATTTTTTCTTGTGTTAATCCAATGCCCCCTTGTGGTACTCGAGTGCGTCTTTACACGCCCAGTAAAATAGTTTTCGTGAAATACGTGATTTTGTACGCTTAATTTGCTTAAAGCACGTATTTTTATCTGAACTAGTGAACATGTACAGTGATTATGATGCGAATATTGAGCGCGCCGTATGAATATTTTCAATAATTAATATTGTTCTACTAATTATTTGTCACCTACGTTGTGAGACCCAACAATAAGTGTGCAAGCCTAATTATAATGTATTAGTCAAAAATATCATACCAGCACAATATTTTACCACGACAAAAGAATACTTAAAGGGCATCATCACTTCTTAAATAAATAATAATTAAATTGCGACTCTAGTAGGCGTGTATTTTTGATTGAGACATGTTCGTCAGGCAATGAGGAATTAAGTCGGCTCAACCAAAGGTGATGACTGCATTGACGGTATTTTCGATGATGCTTTGTCCCATCTCCAAGGTTGTGGTCTGGTCTAGGTAGAAGAAGCATCCGACGTAGCATCTTGCGGTCAAACAACTTTCAATTCTGCGGGAATTCCATTTTGAAGTGTGTTTTCTTTTCTTCTGTCGGGAGAGTCCTTCGATGGAGTCATTTGGAAGCGCGCAGGCCAATTGCATGGCGTAACCCATGGTAAGTGCGACGCACAAGTTCATTCCCGCGAATATTACTTTTAGGTAGATATAACGAAGTGATGCCAAAACTAAGAAATTCATGTATACACTCAGCGATATTATGACGAATATCCCGAAAGGAATACCAAGTTGTGCAAAGCAAATATTGAACTGGCGGCTCGTCATGTACAAGGTCTTGTATAGCATGATCCAGTAGTCCTGATCAATCAGTTTTGAATCAGATTCCCCGTTACCGGGCGAAGAAACGTCTCTAAAAAACCAGAGATATACTTATTGTCGAAATACGTAATAAATATGGACGGAACGGGAAGATATTAAAATATGTTCGTACTTGTCCGAGTAAATCTACTTACTTCAATCGCTTGATCATTGTACAAAACCAAGTCGCCCCAGCTACAACAATAACTCCACTAACGAGAGCAACGGCGAATTGTCGGAACTGAATGAGTGCTTCCCAGACGGCTACCACAATCACGACTATAAGATTCCAATCTTCGCGTCGTCCGGTCGGAATCCCGCCATTTCCCATCACGCCAGGTAGCAATCTTTCAACCCACTTCGGTTGGTACTCAAGAAATGTGACGAAAAGAAAGAAGAATGGAGCGAAGTACAGGACGCTCAATGCTGTCATCATCAGCTTGATCCGGACAGCTATCTTTCCAAGAGATGGTAGAATCTTGTCTTTCTCGACAGAGCGGCCCAAAACGAAAAATTGGTTTCCTAACATAAGCAACTCATTCTCTTTCCAAGCAGTATTTATCTCCAACATTGTGCAGAGGATTGCAGATAATACTTGAAGTTGTCGCATTTGAATAAATCTAGTGGATTCCTCCGACTCTACGACTGCAAGTATTTCTCGAAAGATTTGCACACATGTGGTAAGGATTGACGCAATCATTCCCAAAGTCCAGTAAAGTTTCCGCTGTTTGGACTTTGTTTTCTCAAAGGACTTAGTTTCATCGTTGAATCGGATGATTGTGCAGGAGAGAAAAAATCCATTGTTAACGTAGAATTTAATTATTTCCACCAAAGTTTCCATTCCCTGGATAGACAACCGTAAAAATATTAAAATGATGGCTTCATGGCTTTGCCATACCGACAACGAACGGTAATGTAAATTATCGGATTTACATACCAAAGATTTTGTTAGGTTCTAATCGTCATATATACAGAAACCTTGTCATGTTTCATTATTACGATTATTTTATGCAACCCTATGACTTGAAAATTGTGTGGTGTCGGAAGCCATCATTTTCAGTATTACACAATGAACAATTATTTCAACCTTTTAATTTTAAGAAGTGCCACCTCTCATTGTTTTCTCGTCAATATAATATATATACGTAAAATACCTGCAATGCCAGATCCGGTGATACGTTTAACTGAATTAAGTAGGACTTCTTTATTAGCCCGTGGACGCAGTCCTGTAAAGGGCTTATAAAATCCCCCCGTCCGTCCGTCCGTCTGTCACGCGCTCCTCTCTGCTGTCACATTTACCACACAAAAACCACTGTTCTACACTAACAGAACACACTCGGACGCAGTCCGAATACTATGTACTTTAGAGCAATTGCATTGCGCATTCCAACGTACGGTTGTACGGTCGCGCAGTAGAATTTCTTCCAAATTACCACAATCGACGGGGTCGTAATAGGCGACTCTCTAGAGACCGATCACCTCCCTGAGAGTCCTGGGAGCCAAAGAACTCGTTTAAATTACCTTAGCAGCAACTGACGCAATGAACAACCAGTCTTGTAGTCAAATGCAAACTAATGTTCTAGAATTTCATGTCTGATGGGGTGGGACAAGTTATTGCAACCGCCACCAACCTATCCAATACCCTCCCATATTGTCGGTCTACTTCTTTATGTGATCCTTTTTGCGTCCTACGAACCTAGCAAACGGCGTAATACGTGTTCTGTCTTTTTGATTGAATTTAGGTGCTCAGTCCAAATGAATCAAACGGTTTTGATGGCTGTATTACAAACATATCTGTATACCTATACGTGTGCAAGTAATAAAACTGATGTAGTGGAAAAACCACATTCCCGTGGCCATTTATAATTCAGAAATAACCGTATTGTCGGTACTCTTAAAATATTCCTCACTTTTCTTGTCATGCTCAGCAGACTTGACATTCACTTTTGGTATTTTATGCTTGACATTTGAAAGAACCCCGAATAGTAAAATATTCGGTGTATCTTTCATAATGTGTTTAGCGTACATGCGAGCGTCAGTAGAGTGTATGACGCGCGATTTGCGCGTCAGTACAAGCAATGACGCTCGGGTACAAGTACATGTAAGGAGTGAGTGAGAAGTCAGTCAAACTCAAACGTGAAGTGAAAGGCAGCAAAAAACACTCCAATCCAAAGCCAAGGTCATTACGTACGAGAATGAACAAATCTCTTTGTTCGTTTTCCATTGACGCAATTCTTACCCTTGTAATTAGAATAATCACGTTCACTTTCGTGAACACCCATACTAAACTGTACATTCTATTTCCTTGAATTCAATGACAATCTAGCAATTAACCTTCTGCTAAATCTGATATAAATAAGACACGAGTAAGAAAGTAAGTTAAGTTAATTCCTAACTACGAAGCTAAGAACTTTACTCTGCCAAATTAAACTCTGTAAAATATCACTAAATTTATATCTTCAGCAAAACGAACTGAGAAAGAATAAAGGTAAATGTGAACTCTACCAACTTTCGTCATGCTTACTCATTTACTATTTACATGTTAGATTCTTAGTTTAATCTGGGGCTGAGCTTTAGCCGGCCCAAACAAACCCAGTTAGACTTAAGTATCTCACACAAATTACTTATGGCTCTGTATTTAACAATGACGTCATTTCAGTTTAACTTTCAATTTATTTACTCGATTTTTAAACATATTTGTTAACTACCGACAAAATTAATGACCATGCCAAATGCTTGGACCATGTCGAATCTGGTAGGCTGGAATTTCAAATGCGGAACTCATTTCATAATGATGTATGAACGAGAAGTTATTTGTAATTACTCCAATAATAGTCTCCTGTATTACATTGACATTCAGTTCTATTCTGACTACATTCTCATACCGTCCAGACAAACAAGAAAAGAATGTCACTCGAATTTGATAGCTGCAATTTCAGTTTAATTGTAAAGCAATTTTGTTAGTTTCGGCTCAAATAAATTCAATTTAGTTGACATTTTTTATTTCACCTACAAATTTTAGTCTCTTTTCTAATTACACCAGAAAAAATTACAATTCGGTTCAAGGAGTTTCTTTTGCACATGGCTGCTCAAACAATACTCACTCAGTATCGAACACAAAAGTCATATTTCAGATCTTGACAGTGTCTTATCTGATCAAGCAGCATTTTTGGAGAACAGCTCCATTCCACATTCTTTGGAATTTGTAAGACGTCTCATTCGAGACACAAACAGCAATACTAACAGCAAAGTTGGGTCAGTTAAATATTTAGAATTTGAAATTGTCAGGTGAAAATCAATAGTGTATGCGAAAGTGGTCTATGTATAGTCAGTCGATTGTGATTTTTTGTGATGACAACTACAGACAACTCACTTTCAGTTCGTATACAACAAATTAAATATATTCTGAGAACAGGCATTCAAGTTCAGGGCGAACAGCAAAATCATAAATTCGTAGTATGTTGGGTTGGGAGTCTGTTCGGTTTCGCTACAGACACAACAGTAAAATTCTGCAGATTATTCAAGGTTAGATAGAAGCAGATAATTATATCTTCGTCAATTTTAGCAGGATACCACACCATCAGGGAATCATTTATCAAGCCGTCCGTCATGGCAGTCATTACGTGGAATTTTCCATTTGTCTTAGTTTCTGATCGGATCACTGTTAGTTGGTTATTCGAATTTTAGAGAAATTGTGAAGGAATTCAATAGGGCTAAAACTGTTGTATTATTCAAATTTTATATCTTAAGTATTTAGTCAACTCACAAGGGCTAAAAATTTCAAAAAATAAAAAACTATTATTCGTCACCGGCTGCTTCCAGTTCACTAGAGATATAAAGCTAATATTTGTAAAATTCGACGGATCTGTTAACGGTATGGAAAATGAATTGTAAGTAGAAATTAAGAGTGGATTTGAGGATTGATAGACCATAGTAGTGGCATGAGTCGAGTGTCTGTAGGATTGATGTACGTAATTTTTAAGCCACTATCTCCATACGCCAGAACAATACAATGGTAAAAAATGTGATCAGTGAGTGTCAACAATTCCGACTCAACTGAAATGTACGTACATAAACCCATGTTTTACGTTGTATTCTGCTGACTTTTTTTTATAGTTTTCGGCAAAACCTTTCGCATAACGCCAATGCAATGCTCCGTAGCTTTACATAGACACCCCACATACAAAACAGGGCCGAATAGTGGCCGAATATTCGGTATTCGGTCATTGCGAATACCACTATTCGGTACATCTCTAGCATATGCCTTAGACATTAGTATTCTGCCAGGGGCCAGTGAGACGAAAATTGCTCAAATCGTTGTGCTAGAGAAGTGTTTCTAAACATAGTATTTCAGAACACAAGGGAAATAAATTAGTAGGCATGTTGACCCCTTACTTATTGAGCTGAATACACTTGTGACGCGTCACATCAACGAGGGCGATGATTAAAGTAGAGCATTCCTAACTTGTATTTTGTATTAGTGTCGGTCTTGGGCCATGTCAGAGACGGTATCCCAATATTCTGATCATCAATGGTCTCGATAAATATCGTGGAGAGTACCTAGCATCCGACGATTGAGTTCCGATCTGCCGGAGGTCAGAGGCCGGTAGTTTTCGAAGCTTCCCAGTTAGTTGGATGGTCCCGATTTTCTGGGGGGGGGGGGGTTTGCAATGACCAGGTTAGTTTATTTATTGGTTAATCTGGCATTCACAAGAGATATGATTCCATTTACGAATTCATTTAATTCGGTAATCAGTGTCAGATGCGTTTAACTAAGGCTTTGACAAGGGGAGGGTAAATGTTCGGAACCTCCTGACAGGTTAGACCTAGAATATACCGAAGTATTAAGAAATGTCGCTTTCACACATTCAAAGATATGTTAAAGTAAAGGCTTTACTTTGTAACTCTTTACTTTGCTAACGTGTCATTTCGACCTAGTGAGTTTAAATTGAATGGCGGGCATACACACACGTGATGTCACAGGGTTTAGTTCACAAAACCTATTTTTGCCATTTCTGCCGTTTTCTGCAGCCGGGCGGCAGAAAAGGACTTTTTATAAGAAGTCCGGCATCAACGGAACACTGAGTAAAGCCAACTGATTGCGGGCGGCAAGCTCAATACGGAGTGTCCATCAATATCATCCATATAAGAAAATGCAGAAATCAAAATTATCTCAACCATCAATTGTCTTATGTCTTTTTTTCCGGCCAATCTCTTCATGTAAATGTCTGTAGCCTGTCCTACTAACTTGGAACAAAATAGTACGGTGTGAACTGTTAGCAAATGAAGTTGTCGGAACCAAAAATAATCTTACAAAGTATATAATTATTGTGTACACTTTTTAAAAAAATCTTTTGGAGTTTTATTTTTTAAACAACGAAAGAACATTTTAATTGCATTTTACTCACAGACGAACCCTATAATTATTATATCATATGTACAGTATTTCATTTAAATTATAGTAACTCCTCCATTCTCATCCGAAGTGTCAATACTGCTATTTCGACCTTATTGATCACCGGCACTTGTAGTCCCAAGACTGCTATTAAATTATTTACAAACATCTGACATGTGTATTGTTGGCTAAGGTGACTTCGCCAATTTCTAATCCAAAATTATTTTGCTGTTTTATTTCGTATTAAATTCTTAATCCGCATCCGATTTCTTCCACTAAAAAGTTCTTAAAACATTGTTTGTCAACGACTTGTATCACAGTTTTGTAACTTTTGATTGAGACAAGGGATTGTTTAATAGAGGGATGAGACATGGTGGACCATTGAGTAGTACCGATGGCGATTTTGTGACGTATTTGGAACACACGCAATACACACTGTACACGCAGAGCCAATCGGTTCTGTGCTTAAAATACAAGTAAGCGCACAAAACTATTTTTAAATTGGACAGTGGTATATTAAATTTCCACACGAATTATAAAAATTGTTTTAAAAATACTTTTGATCTTTGGTTGGCACTTTAAGCACAGAACCGATTGACTCAGTGTGCATAGTGTGTATTGCGTGTGTTCCAAATACGTCACAAAATCGCCATCGGTATTACTCAATGGTCCACCATGTCTCATCCCTCTGTTCAACAATCCATAATTGAGACTATATCTTCAGAATGGCTGGACAGTTGGTAGTTATCAAATCTGTACAAAATGGGAGAAATATAACTTAAATCAATCACTTTATAGGGTAGTTCATAATCATTTATTATTACCTATATTACAAAAAGATAGGGAGGTTCATAACTATTATTATCTCCCTCGAACCTACGCTCGAATGTCGCTGTGAATAAATATTAAATGATAGATAGATAAAGGCTTTTTTTATTTGGTCAATCTTTTCAGATCATTTCCATACAACAGCTGGAAAAGTCGTTCGACAGTAGTTTTGGGATAAATATTATGAACAGCCATGTATAATAAAATAAAAAAGGTTCTACTGTATTCAAATTATTTCTTCTCCGCTGGAGCCATCTTGGTCGTACATCGTACTAAACGCCTCGGCCGTGTATTTACGAATCCCGTATGATAGCTCTGGAGTAAATGCTCCGTAGTTGACAAAGTAGCCGAACATCCTAACAATTGTCTTGAGATACAAACACATGTTATTATTCTTATTGATTGCCTTACAATCGAGACACAATTAATTATACAGACCTCGTCAGGGCGTCGTTGAGAGAGATGACACTCTGAAGGATTAGAGGAACGTCAACAAATTATCCTGTGCTTCACTCTTGTGACCAACTGCACAAACAGAGACCGCGTAAGGATCGTCACATGGTTAGATGACATTTTCTTTGGAGTCGGTGAGACTTTTCATGCTTAACTGTTTCTCTCTTGTACTTCGCGTTCTCCAAAACTTCCAGAGACTCGATTTATGGTGGTGTCTCCGGACATTCTCCAATTAGATCATCTTCCTCTTCTTCCTCAATATTTGGGTCCTTGAGTGACCTGCTGACCTCAATCCCATTTGTAGGTGCGGAACACGTGATAGCCCGACTGTAATAATCACGGTTCTCTTCCAATGCGTCCAAAATATTTTGTGCGTCTGGGCATACGAGCTCAGCCCACGTTTCCAATAATGGTTGCACAATGTAGTCTAGGAAACCCACCTTTTCAGAAAAAGGACATTTTAACTCTCCACTAGAAAATTTTCAAAAATATATTTTTCTCAAAATTATTTTTAAAACATTTTTGATTGTTTTTTGAAACTTCAGTTTTGTAATTTCTAAATTATATGTTTTTAAAATCCTTGGATACCTGAGATTTCTCTATAGTCGAATTATAGCGATCACACGTGGGTGATATATCTAGCCCCTGCTCACGTTCCTTATCACCTTGCATAAAAAATTCCTCCATAACACGATCAACCCAATTTCTTGGTTGGGTTCGCAAGATCCGCACAAATGTACCATGTTCTGCAAAACCTGTAGAACAAAATTCATTCCAGAAATATTACATTCTTTTTATACTGTATAGGAAGGACAAATCAAACTGAAGAATCAAAATACACACTTAGATTTTATTCGTATAATGAATAATGACCGAAAACTTCGGCTCGGTTGCTAATTTATTATTGTTACTGTTCGGACGCTTACTACATTGGTTAAATTTAGCATGCTAATAATAATATGTCATTAAAAGAAAAATAGGATTGGCGTCCAACGCCCTACATTGGAAATTGGAATCAGTCAATTTATATCTGGGCAGTCAGGATTTATGAACCACACTGTACGAGACTCGTACGTAACAAAGAATACAAAGAAGAAATGAGAGAGTAATTGCATTTTTTGTCGGCTCATGTCGAATTTCAATTCGAACCTCCGAATTGTCGGTCAATTCAATGGTCGGTGTGTCCATTTCCTGTTGTTTCTTAAGAACGAAATTGGTAAGTGTGAAATGGAGTCACTTTGTGGGATTGGAAAATTATTAATTAAATACAAATGGAGTGTGGGAACAGAGAACTCACTCAAAAATGTTGTGAAAATATACTCTGAGATTTGATTCCCGGACTTGAATGACTCAGAAAAGTGGCTCAATTCTTTGTTTAGCTATCTTTTGAACTGTGAAAATATTTAAAATACATCACCTCTTAAAATTGTCCAACTCATTCAAAATATGAATGATACCTTCGAGGAAGCCATGTCAGACACACTGCATCTGTTTTCAAATGAAACAATTTTTAAAAGTTCTTGTATTCAAAACTGACAAAAATTGATATACAGGGTGTCCCAAAATGATGGATACACCTACATTTTGCTATAACTTTTGACCCACAATTCCGATCTGAATAAGGTCAGGTGCAAGTTGAAGCTGAAGAACAAGAGAATTAATAAAATTTACTACAAACGCTATCATGGCTAAGGGTGCCTACCAGATACACAGATGCACTTGGTGACTTTTTTAACATTGTCGTAATGGGTGCAGAAAAGGGGTAATTCCATGTTCGGCATAACAACCCTTGTTGAATTCAACAAATTATGACGTCATTCCAGCCAGGACACGTAAACACACCTTCTAATAGGGTGGCGACAAGAGCCGTGTTTGTTAGAAAAGTTGTGAGGGACCATTGTTTTTTTAAGTCGTAGTAACTCCTAGTTTCTCTCCAAATTAACGGTGAAAAGGAACATGAATATTTTGATAAGTCCGAAATGTTCGGTCATTTTTCAAAGAATGATAAATTAGTCCAGACTGAAAATTGGAAAAAATCAATGTGAACCAAGTGAGTAATATTTATGGGTCTCGACCGACGTAATTTGGTCAATCAAAATGAAACCGAGGATGGGTGACGCAAGTTCCGTCCATGGTTCACTTAAATGCCAATTTTTGTTTCTCTTCATTCCGGTGCAGATCAATTAATTTAATTAATTATTTTGATCTGGACTGAAGTGAAATAAAATGGACAATGGCATTGAAGTGCACTGGAGGGACAGCGGAAAGACAGATGAATTTCGCAAAACCCTGGGTTACGACCGAAATTCCAAACAACCGTCCCTTATAGCCTCCAGAATTTCAACATTAGAGAGATAGACCTTGTCACCACCCTATTGGAAGGTATGTTTACGTGCCCTGATTCCGGCAAAAATTGGATGAGCAAATCAAATTTCAGTAAAAAATTTCCCAATTTTTGCTGGAATGACGTCACAATTTGTTGAATTCAACAAGGGTTGTTATGCCGAACATGGAATTACCCTTTTTCTGCACCTATTACGACAAAAAAGTCACCAAAGTGCTTCTGTGTATCTGGTAGGTACCCTTAGCCATGATAGCGTTTGTAGTAAATTTTATTAATTCCGCTTGTTCTTCAGCTTCAATTTGCACCTAACCTTGTTCAGATCGGAATTGTGGGTCAAAAGTTATAGCAAAATGTAGGTGTATCCATCATTTTGGGACACCCTGTATATTTACCAAGTGGTAACTTGGTTATGGCACCTGTTGAGGAAGACCAACAGGAGCTAAAAATACATTTCACATTTAGTCCGTTCTCCTCAATATTTATAACAGTGTATCTATGATTGAGAATATTGAGAATACAAATTTGGACATTTGTCACACAATGAATAATTGTTCACACATATTTGTTACGCTTGTATTACGTATCAATTTTATATAATTTCCGCGAATCAAATTACTCTCTCTGGAATTGGTTAAGATAATAGAATAAAATTTATTTTGAGAGATATTTAATTGGCCATTCTAAGACCATAACCGGCTGTCTAATCTGCCATATGGTGAAGAGAGCGCTAACAACTGAGAATGTTTCTATTAATAGTTTGAGAATTAGAATTTAAAAATAGTGGCGTCCAATTGCATAAATTGTATAACGAATCAATTCAGTCCACCAATCCAATTCATATTTTTCTTTCTCATATAATAACTCCAGTATTTGTGAAACTCGGGGAATCCACCCGTCTGACCCATAGGAGTCGCCAAAAGTGAAGGTAGTGTCACCTCATACGAATAAATTAAATTCCCTATCATTGTCATTCGAATGGTGAGACGAACGGAAGTCAATTTAATCTGGTTTCAGCAAGCCCATCTCTTCGATGATCTATCTTAATGAGGTTAGGGACATCACAGGAAGGTGAGACATGGACCACACACCTCGATTGATCTCACAACTCATATAAAATCGGACTACATATTTTCCGTAAGTGACCCTACCTTGGTCCCTGGTAGGGTCTACTACTACCAGGCGTCAAATGAATAGATGTCTCCGGGTTTACTGATGTACAGGGTGGCACGTAACCTTTGCCGCAGCCCAATCAGGGAAAGTCGGACAAAAAGTGAGATATGCATTTTGTAGAGCATCTTATTGTGGATCTAGGGAGCTATTCCATTTGAAATCCGACGTGCGTAACGGCACTGACAAGCGCTTAAGTAAAAATCGGCACAAAATTACGGTTTCTCAACGACTCTTTGACAAGAACGGATCCAAAATAATTGTTTTCGAAAAATCTCCCGATGGTATATTTTTTGTAATATTTCTATGCAATTTTTAAAATTTTGTTGGACCGGTTTGGGGACTGTTGATTTTTGGCTGTAAGATCCTCGCCAACTATCAAGAGTATAAACTAAGGTTCGGCCATGGTAATGTAAAATAATTTTTTTGTTGAGAATCGAGAGTTTTTGAGAGGAGAAAGTTTATAAGA
>JAQGCA010000995.1:0-20742 GCA_034698945.1 Protaphorura quadriocellata
TTTCACTGAGATGTGAACTCAGTTCGTCTGTGTAAACTGCAAACAGATATGGTGAGAGAATACCACCCTGGCGGACGTCAGATCTAACAGCGAATTTCTTGGGGAGAAGAAGTGAACAAAATTTGACCCTAAAAATATCCTTATGATTTCGGGTTTTCCCAGTCTTCCAGCTCTATCTCTGAGATTATACAACATGGCACAACAAAATATTTCAAGTCAAAAGTCACAAAAAAGTCACTCACTTTTTAGGTAGGCTGGTTTTTGATCTCAATCTCATCAATGATCGCAGTGGTATTTGGCTTAGTTTTTTGAAGAACAAAAACTAAGATTCCTGAAACATAAAACCGCTTAATTTTGTGCCCGGAGAGAGGTTAAAAATTTCAATGTTTGATCTCTGCTGACGAAGGTCAACTACTGTCCTTTGGAATGTATCGAGAAGAGCGGAGGGGAAAGCTTTGTCAGAGTCAGAGAATTTTCATAAAATTCCGTGGCCCAGACACTTACAT
Organism: Protaphorura quadriocellata; assembly: GCA_034698945.1. NCBI lineage: Eukaryota > Metazoa > Arthropoda > Collembola > Poduromorpha > Onychiuridae > Protaphorura > Protaphorura quadriocellata. The sequence continues at coordinate 507 of JAQGCA010000995.1, forward strand.
GTAATAATCAAATTGAGTTTCATTGGGTGTTACAATATTCGGACAAAAAGCATGTATCTTTTTAAGATAATAATAAGATAGCGTTTTACGAAAGTCCTCCACAGAAGTATTTAAATGACCTACTTTCTTTGGGGGAAGAATCGAGTTATATCCAGATGCATAACGCAGTTAGTGTTTGACGCACTCTGCATTGGGTAGGGTAGACTGGTCTAATTTTGACCGGTGTGCCAATAAAGGCCACTCTCTAATTCGCGAGTGGCGCGCACTTACGTTCATATTATTCAAAAACATGAATTTGACATAAATTAGGGAAATTAGTTCTGCTGTCCTCCGCGATAGTTGCAATTCACCCAAATCTTCGACAAATATTTAAAAAAATTTGAAACCTTCAAACTCGAGGTCATAATTATTGTGGTACCTCGCGGGAATGGAAAAGTGAAGTGCGGGATGACCCCATGGAGCATAGATAATGATAATTAGGAGCGGATTTCGTTAATCCAAGGATGACTCATGGTGTGGATGGAGAAAAACAAGAAATAACAATTCGTGAATTTACATTCGCACCAATGTGACTCTGAACTCAAAAATATTTTCCTTTCTCATGAGATTTTCAAAATTTGTCAACAATTTCAGAAAAACTAGACCCATCTGGAAAAATTAAACCGTGTCCCCAAACTAGCCGGAGGAAAATGTCCTAATTTTAGTCGGGGCGACCATACCAAACAATGCTTTCCAAGATGTGATAATTTATTTTACCTTAATTAAATTATTTATATATCGGGCGCGTGCCCGAAAAATGACCGCCGCCTGATTGCACTACGCCTAAATTCGGTTCGGCGTGTGTCCCAAAAATGACCGCCACCTTCAATACATTACGGCTACATTTGCTTCCGCGCGTGTCCCAATAATGACCACCATGACAATATATGATGGTCAAAATTGGGTCACTGACTTGTGGTAAAAATTAGCACATAGAAAAAAGGGTGGTCAAATTTGGGTCACGTGGTGGTCATTTTGGGACACGTGGACACGGCATCGTTTATGACCGAGGGTTTTTTTAACTTGTTGTACATTGTTGACCGTTGCCATTGGAAACTGAAATATAAAATTTCGGAAATAATTTTATTCCGCTCGGTGCTCCCAGACGCACACCTATGGATTCAAGTTCAATCAATGTCTACCGACGCTTGCATAAACCATCCAGCAAAGTGGTCAAAATTAGCCCACCCTACCCTACTAAAACTTGCAACTTTGGCTTAAAGAACACTTCGGTGAAAGCGGTTTGACAATTGAATAAAACATGTCTATCTGTCTATCATTGTTAATAGTATGGTAAAAAATTCCCTCCAAGATAAAATGTCAATTTGAAATTTCACCATCCGAAAGAGATAAGGCTCGCCAGAAAATGAAGTAATTTATTCACTTCATGTTCTTGAATGCTTTGGATGACACTTAAATAAAGAGACAAACAAACAAACAAACAAGTCCTTCTTTAACCTTAAAGATGTTTTATCTGTATTTCGCATGCATTCACATATCATCTAGATTAGAATGGGCAAGCTGACATTCTTTCTTTGCCCGAAACTTGTCTCCTACTGATTTCTGCTTAGCCCACAAGAACCCATCAAATCAAATCAAAGATATTTATTCAAGTGTCACCAAATATATGACGCTAATAATATAATAACTATGGAACTTGTTAGTTTCCGGTTCAAAAAGTAAAAAGGTTACTCTCCAAGCTGGCATTTGAGAACCACCGAAGTCCGAAACAAATTCAATGGAAAATGGAGTTGATTCATCGACGAGCATAGAGACGCCACTATCGAGTTTGACGGAACGACGGATAGACAGAGAACAAATACCCCTAACCTTGGGTCACTAATTGTATTGACATGACATGAATTCGACCAATTAATACTTTTTGTTTGAACTGGGCATTTATTTAGACATCATATACAAGGCTTGGATTAATGAAAACCGCTCCTATATAGGTATGTCAAAAATGTTTGTTTGAAAAAAACAATGGCTGGGAAGCATTACTGGGAGATTTCGCTAGGCGTCTCCAACGCATGATTTTCAAGTAGCGGATAAACTTACTCTATAAGTCCTTATGTTGTCGAGGTTAATGAACTTTGATTCGAATTATGTGAAGTTCCACGCTACTATTGATTTTAATATTCGTACAGGGGATAAAATAATAAATTAACATTAATTTAAATTATTTCATCTGCTTTTACAAAATTCTTAAATTAGTGGATGGAATTGGAATTGAAGGAGAGAGGCTGTAATTCTTCGCGTTACTAATGTCACATCTAATATTAGTTCTGTGCTCCATGATACAAGGATCAAACAATACAAATGAACAAATATTTCGATAGTAATTTTTCAAGCCCAAAATAATCCATCCATTCTTCGATTGTAATAGCTTAGTATATCGCCCAGTAGTAATCAAACAAAATTCAACAATAATATTAGTCAATAAATTAACAAAAACGTAAGTTCATTCAACGGGTTCAGTTGGTCACGGAATGTCAATCAAATTATACTATTTCGACGTATCAGTTATACAAATCTCAACTATTTCAAAATTACAGACAATTTTATTATCCCGCCGTGCTGTCCCGCTCATTTCGATTCCGGTCTTGGCTTAAGTGCATGCCCTGCACCACTGAACGGAGTGAACCCGGCAACATTTTGCTCTACCTTAGCCTTGTTCTTGTCGATAAAATATTGAAAATTTCGTGTGAACTGTAAATTACCAGGCACATAATCGTAGTCAGGAATCCCACGGCGGTGTGGTGTTCCATTTTTCGAATCAAGGACCACCTCCTTCCCGTCCAATCTGTACACAAACATTTTGTCAAGCCGAGGATCGAGACAATGAATGAAACCTATGAAAAGAAAAATGTAAAAAAGTAAAAAGTACCTATTGCCAGCCCCAGCAAATGCGATGAAAGTATTATCAGATACACCACGTAGTGTTTCATCGTTCACAACCGATTGAGAAGAAGCTCGTTCCGGGTCCACATATCCAACGGGAGCAGCAAAGTCAACCTAGAAGTATTGGAATTGTATATAATTCGACGTAAAAACTACATGGGCAGGCTTTATGTAACACTAACAATAAACTCGAGTCCGGCAATTAATATTTATAGCATTACAGAGATTTTAAAGATAGGGTTGGAATTCGGATCAGAGAACTTGATCACAGACGAGCAAAGCAAACCCGGGTCCCGGGTTGGAAGTTCCCTAAGTGTGACAAATAAAATTTTCTCTTACGTCCATGTCGCACTCAATAATACTGACGGCTTGTCCGGGTCGGGTTTCCAAGATACGAAGGTCATACACTTTTCCGTTATACATGACGGATATGATCTCTCCTTCCGTGAGACAAGCAAAATTTCTTAAAGCGTTCTCCAACATGGCTTTAGGATTAGTGATGTCGAGAAAATCAACCGACTGTGGTTCAAATTTTGAAAATCTTGCTACAGGAAGTGTTGCACTTTGAACTTGAACAGGGTCACCCGGTTGCAACCCTAAATTCCGCATCATCTGATAAAAGCCAAGTGAAAAATGAATTGAATGCGTTTGTATTGTAGAAGATAAAAAAACTAACGTTAGAACGTCAATTAGCTCGTAAAATGATGTTAAGAATATATTCCCACGATCATAACTAATATTTCAATGAAATTTAAAGTGTGTGTGACGAATTTGGTGCTATAAGTCTGAAGCTTTTGCCTGTCACGAACAGACTTTGACAACTTCCTCTCAACGCTCTGAGTACTGAGTGAGAAGTATTCAGATATTCCAGTGACACCTGTCTTCCTGAGATAAAAATGGTTTCAACTCGAGAAAATAGATTTAGTTTTGAATAGTAAGCTGACAAAAAAATATGTCCAACGTTTCTTGTACCATTGACATCCACATCAAATGACCTAACCTATAGTAAACCTATCGAATATTTGCTATCCGCTAATGTGCCGTCCAGTATGAGTTTGGGTGACACCTACAAGCATGAGTGGTGGTGACGAGGTGAGATCGAGAAAATGTTAACGTTTTAGTTTTAGCAAATAGGACCATGTTCTATTTCGAGAGATTAATGATATAACGGGCCTCGGGTAACATGTTTCTGATTGAAGAGTGACAAGAAATTATACTTACCCAGTTCGGAATATAGCATCTGTTGAAATCCGCGATGAACTCCAACACGCCACAGTGTGTTACACGATCAGTAGAAACTTTGCTCTTCAATCGGAAAAGCATTGGATAAGTTATGTTCATCCGAGTCAAATGCTGAAGGACGGAGGGAGGCAGGATGACTAGAAGCAAGAAAAAAATAGTTGTGGAATCTTTACTTGATTGAATTAAAAATCTCTGGACAGTCTCGAGCGAGATAAAAATGACGACGCTGGTGGAATTAAGTCTCATTGTCATCATGCTCAAGCTTGCAAACTGCTGATACACATTTACATTTCTCTTTCAATGTATTCCTGACGAATGACGTGTACTAAAAATTCAATTACTCGAATTCCAACTTACTTTTCCCTCCACTCTCGACGTCATGGCGCTCATTGCCGGGCATCATTGCTACAGGATAGCACAGAAGACTCACGTTAAGTGGTTGGGGAACCATGCTCACGCTACGGAGTATTCGTCCAGAACCAAGGCCAAGAGCTAAAAGCGCAGACGGACCATATGCTGCTGCTTCACCCGGAATATCGTTTCCAGCGATGTTGCCGATTTCTACTTCTTCGTGGTCACTAATGTCGTCATCAATATCGTCATCCATGACGGCGACCGACTCCGCGTTTCTGTAATTCAAAATCCAAATTAAATAATACGTAATACGCCGCCTCACTTACATTAAAACACTTCCACCACAGCTATAATTTCTCCTGAATGTCAGTTGATGTGCTAACGGTGAGCGGTCCAAGCGACCACGTTCGGGAGATGAAAATGTGGCCTTCCCGTCTATCCCGTGCGGTACATTTGTCGATGTCAAATAAGATTGGTCGGCCAATGTAACTGACCTTGTTTATCGGCCATCGTAGACGCCCATATACAATGGAACAGACCAAGACATTGTCATGGACAATTAGCTCATGGTGGTCGCGTGGACAGGTATTATGTACTGTGTACATCAAGTTCAACCATTAATTTGGACACAGGCAGGCCCGGACTGGCCATTGTGGCGATGCGGCGTTTGCCGCGTGCGCCCCGAGAAATTTAACATTAGGGGCATGGAGGTAAGGCGCCCTCCTCCCCGTGCTACTAATGTTGGCGCCGCCAGCGCCCCTAGGTCGCCAGTCCGGCCCTGGACACAGGGCATAGCATTTTGATCGTGATACACAATACTGTATATATAACTTATCAGCAAGTTTAAACATAAAAAAGATGGTAAGGCCGAAGTTATCGGCACACAAGAGCATTTAAGTTTCGACCTCACGAGACCAAATTTCTTGTGTTGGCTAATTACGATTGCAATCAATTGGAATACATTTTCACTGTATATTTATTTTAAATTATATTATTAAATTGTACAAAATTATAAAAAATAGATTCTAAAGACAAATTTTTGGTCCCGGGAGCTCCGAACTTAGAATTTTTTAGAGCGGCAATAAGTTTCAGTCTTAGCAAAAAGATGGGGTTTCGCCGGTTTCCGTTATTATTAATAGTGAACATTTTATTTGTTAGTTTTCATTACCATTGAAATAGATAAAATTTTGAGTCAATTTTGAAAAAAAATTAATACAATTTCACGAGTGACGAGCGTCAAACGTACCCCTCTGGCTTCATTTAGAAATCTGTCCGTCATATGTTATCAAACAATAGGTATGAATTTTACTATTTTTTTTACCGAGGAAACACGAAACAAGAACAAGATTGTAAAGTGAGTCGAGCAGAAAGATGTCCAAATCAGCCAGAAAACAGATTTCAAGAGCAGAGGTTATTAATAGTTCTAAACGATAAACCGATAAACTAATTTTAAATATTTAGTAATCCGTTCGATTTTTACGACAAAAATTCAGAAACGCGGACGAGAATGTTTGAACTTTCTGCACAGACAGCCGGCGAATTGGAGCCAAGATTTAAAATTCTCAAGCCATAGAGATGAAGAAAACGCTGTCATTATAAATAAAATATAATGACAAAGGCCTTACCAGATTTGGGCCTTCAGTGAAAATTATTTTCGAAAATGAAAAATAAATTGTTCCAATTTGAAGAATGCACTATAATGAAATGGCTGAACGGTGTGTATTTATATGCATGAGATTCTGGGTGAAAGTTTTCTATTTGCGCCGGCGGCATTAATGACCAATTAGAAGCCGGTTAAACTGGACTCACCCATTAGAGGGTTAAAAGTAAACCGAGCCTAAATATAAGCCGTTGATTCCATGAGTCCGGACTGCTAAATGGTCATTTACGGTAAATTCCTATATTATGTATTATTTATTACATACGAACAAACACGACTAACCACAAGAACAGGTATATTTCTGTCCTTCAAGTATTGATTCGCATTTAATTCTCTATATTTTATAGTGTGATTGGAATGAATGGTGAAATGCGACGATGCGGTGATATGTCGAAGTTATACGATCTTAATCCTTGAATCAAGTGAAAATGATATGATTAATGATTGTTGTGAATGGAGAACAGCTCCAACGATCTTTGAGGAGTTCAGGCCTCAGATCAATCTACCTAAAAGTCAATTAACAATTAAAATGAAATAGTTGTGTCTTTCGTTCTCAGTTCTGTGACATTCGTATTAATTACGCATACTGTGTCGTCTTTCACAACTCTCGTTGCTGAGCAGAGAACTTGAATAAAGTTTTTCTCTCTTCTTCGAATGTAATCTTAGAGCGGTAATGTAATGATCATTATTAAGAATGACTGTCGCTGGTTTGGTGTTCTGGATGCACTTGGTTGGTGACTGCACTGGTATGTGGATAAACCTCCCGGGCATTTTGGATAGAGGGTTCTCATTTCACTTAACCTGGGGAGAAGGTTCAAGAACTTAGTAACGTAACGAAATATTTCGAAATTCAAAACCCTTGTAGAATTTCAAATAACAGACAAAAACAGAAACAGACAACGCGTACTGTACGTTCGCTTTGGCTGCGGTGCGCGATGGCCGCCCGAACACGAGCTGGGCGGTCTCCTTTCAAGCTGACAAAGGAGCCCGAGTGGGTGGTTCGGGCGGCCATCGCGCACCGCAGCCAAAGCGAACGTACAGTACATCAAACAATTTCAGAGAGAGATGGATGAATTTCCGTTAATCAGACGATGAAACCGAATCCATTACCATTGTGTAGGCTAGTGAATCAATACAGATATCTTAGAGTTGCCTCGTCATGAAGAAAAATTCAGTCAAATTCCAAATGCATATTGAGTCACCAATCGTGCAAAGGAATCTGTCCGAAGTATATTGCACAAAGGGAAATATATTTTCCATTTCCATTACAGTAATGTGCACCGACTTGGAAGTACGTTTCCCCATTTGTTTGAAAAGGGTCTCTATATCTAACAGGCCTGATTTGTTTGCGTATTTGTATAAATCCAGAAAGGAAAAAAGAAAACAATTTACTCCATTCATGTAGATTCAAAATTGCAACTCTTTTATGTTCTTACTAACAAGGGTAGGGCATCCAAAACCGGTTTTTTCGGTTTTACAAAACCGGTGTAAAACCGGTTTCCGGTATCACCGGAAACCGGTTTCAAAATTTTACAGAAAACCGGTTTTGAGATATCCGAAAACCGGTTTTTCTTAGGACGATTTTAGGGACTTTCTGGACGTCAGGATTTTTATTTTTGCCTTGTTTGTTCAACGTAGATATGAAATACTCAATTTACGCACTCATAGACTCATCGTTTTTGCCTTTGTGAACTTGTGCACCTTGTTATATCTTACTTTGCTTGCCGGAAGGCTGGCATTTTCGTTATTCACTAGTCAATATCAGTAATGTCGCCCATTGTTAGTTTGTTAAATTGTGCTAGTACGTTAACATTGTCTATAAGAAAAGAAATTAATATTTTCAAAGACGGTGGGTCTGAAAGGGGCATCACCTCCATAATACCTATGTTTATCTAAAAATAATTAATCCCCGGCGGATATACTTGTAATAAAATAGGTTCCAGCGTACTGTATGGGACTTTGGACGAGATCTATTTTCTCAGAACACACTATAGAGAAGAAGAAGAAATATCTTTAATAAGATCACTGCCTTACAATTAAGGTTGCCTTTCAGCACAGTATACTAGTAAATTGATAACATTATACGTTATTTCAACACACAATTTTTTTTCAAAATTAGAATTCCTTCGTAAAATTGCACGTACTATATGTAAAAAGTAAAACCGGTTTTAAAACCGGTTTTCTGTATTCTCAAAACCGGAAAAACCGGAAACCGGTTTTGGCAGAAATCGTCAAAACCGGAAAAACCGGAAACCGGTTTTGGCAGAAATCGTCAAAACCGAGAAAACCGAAAACCGGTTTTACAAAGTATGTCCGGTTTTGGATGCCCTAAACAAGGGGCTGTCACCACATGTTGTAGATAGATAGATACTATAACTTGGCCTATTTTATATGCCCTACCTGACTTAGATTCAATGGAATTTTGTCTGCATAGATGACCTACATCGATAAAAGGTCACTGTTCCGTATAACCCACGGTGCGGAAAATGAATTTGATGAAATGTTGATAAATATTGGGTAAAATAGTTCTGAATAACTTTTGATTGGTTCACAAGTCCAAAACCAAACATCAAGGAGCCATACTAGCGAACAGAGTATGCACAATGAAACAATGCATTTGATTTCGTAGTTCTAGACACCTTTCTGGGTTAAGATAATTCAGAATTATGACCCATGCAAAAGTTTATCAGAATCACGATTAGTTATAATTTCTGTGGCAAAATTCGATTGAATCTATGTCTGGGTATGCCTAGGAATCACTGGAAAAATATGCCGGGTCTCGATGCTAGTATACATGTGGTGACTGTCCCATGTAATGTAAGACTAACCAATAATGAAGTAACTGGTCAATTGTGAGTGACATGACAATCGAGAAGCTTGAGGTTGTGTATAGTCTAGATCTTGACATGATTAAACTGAAATTCCTTCATAAATTCTAAACTAATGTCGTCTGTTCTAAATAAGTCTAGTGTTCCGCACGGATCGGATCAAGTCGGATTTGTCAAAACAGAGATATCGGCGTGACAATGATTTTACCGCGGATATACAGCGCGACAACAATAATTGCACCGAGGAGACTGGAACAGCTCATCATTTAGAAGGAGTCGAGATAAGTCGATGTAAACAACAATAACAGACTCTGGTCACAAAACAGTCATTTTGTGTCCCTTTGAATTGCACCACGGTTACACAGCGCGACAATAAGTGCACCACGGATATACAGCGCGCCAACAATTCCACCACGGATATACAGCGCGCCAATAAATCCACCACGGATATACACCGCGACAACAACTCCGCCACGGATATACAGAGCGACATCCGTTCACTTCGATCCGCTTGCAAATAATTAATAGTCAACTTCATTCTAGAAAATTTAATATGCAGTGGTTCCATACATTGTATTCGGAATTCATGTTGTAACCGATTTCGATTTGGTCGGATCGCTCGTGTTGTCACGTTAATGAAGATAACTTGGACTTGGTTGGATCGGGCCAGGGTATTTCCTATTATAACATCATCCGATTAGGTCCGGTCCCGTAGAACTTGCCGCAAAAATACGGCCCGTTTACCTACAAAATATTATTTAAACAAGAAAATATTGAAAAGTTTCTTCGCGAAAAAGTCAGCATGAGGCATCTTTTATCGAGAAATATGTTTCAAAACAGTGTCGCTCGAATCAGGTATATGAGCTTCCTACCGATAGAGTAGAAACTGGTTAGTACTTCCTTCGGTTTTGTCATCTGTCACCTCCGTTCACAGACATCTCCGAGAATAATACACGTGCCGATTGGCGTGTAAAAACTGTCTGTTATGTCTTCGTGCATCGCATAGATGTACATCATTACCTCGTGCGTGTTACACATGGCATTGTAGCTTATTTTTATCTGATTCATGTTTTTGTGTGTGAGCCGCCTTGTGGGAATTTTATGGAAGCACTAAAATTAAATTTTATGTCCACTTTCTTGCGGCGAAGGGACGCAGTATTTAATGGTACCAAAAGAATAAACTAGTTAATTGGTTACGATGACTCGTGAACTTCATCCGAATTTCAGCTCGTAAAGCTCTGACAATTTATGTTACTATATCGTATCATTATACATTATTATATTATATTATCCGTGGTGAATATTGTGTATACAAACACCAGACCGGGTTAGTATCATCCCTACTCCGTATTGAGTTTTTTGAGAATTTGATTCAAAGCAAAAACACGCATAATATACAGGGTGATGCAAAACTAAGTGCTTGCTTGTTTCTTTATTAACGTGATATTTCAACGCAGTCACACATACAAGTGCGCTCCTTGACTGTTTTATTATGAAAAGTACATATCTGCCATAACAATTTTAATTTTGACAAAATCAGAAATGTTGTTACTTGGTGATTAAATTTTGAATAACAAAATTTAATTTTGCGTCTAATAATAATATAGTAATAATAATGAGGTAATTGTCCGATTCAGCCGTAACCCTTACAGACATTCAATATACACTTAGTCCATAAGTCATAAAATAGTAACTCAACAAACTTCATTCATATAATTGAGGTACGTAAGTCTTATTTTAAAGGCACCATTAAAGTAGTAGAAGAGGTTGCGTCGTTTTGCGTCTAATGAGCCATGTCACAATGCGCCATGATGGGCACATCACGCGCTAAGAAAACATGGCGGCAAATGCAAGAAGGAATTCCCCTATGAGCGATTGACCCCAAATCTTGAACAGAGCTACTCCTTGAAGCAATGTTTAAATGGGGATCCAGTCAATTTAAATTCCAGGGTCACCGGTAGGGGTCGCCAAATGTTAACATGGGCACAACGTCCGAATGGCTTCAAACATTGTAAACTAACTTAAGTTTTACCATTACCACCAAACACAGTCAACCTCTCCATCCACTCTAGAGCCAAGCCACGGCATCTCTGATACCCATGCTCGGTTTAAACATTGTTAAGGGAGCCGAAGAGAAGCATTATGCAAAGTTTGAGGCCAATTAGACGTGGTGCCCATGTTAACCTCCGGCGACCCTTACAGGTGCTCGCAGCGCATTGGGACATGGCTGGATTAAGCGCGCAATTAAGTCTGAATTAAGCGCTCTCACATTTCAGATTTTTTCAAAATTAAAGATGTAATGGTGGTGAAAACGTACTTACGAGGGAAGTACCCGAGGTGTAACCCTCCGATTTTTTCCGAATAGGTTTTGTTCGAAAGATTTGCCCCAACAACGAATTTGAGTAAAGTGTCCCTACCCAATACTCAAAATCCGAATTTTAAAAAATATTTGAAATTTTTGAAAATAAGTGCAAAGAGGTCTTTGTTCCCAAGATTTTAGTATGGGATATCCCATGGAACTCTTCCCCAAAACCGATCTCAAGACTAAAGTTTTTTCAAAAGTCAAAAAAAATAATTATAATTTCATAAGCCCGTTGAAATGTTGGGAATAATAAATTTGAAGATGAAAAACCTCATAACTTTCCATATTTGAGTGTATTTTCGCCGATAAATCAATATCGATATAATACTACAACACGAAGTATTTGAAAAAAAGTTGGTCTTGGGATCAGTTTTGGGGAACAGTTCCATGGGATATCCCATGCTAAAATCTTGGGAACAAAGACTTATCCTCTTTGCACTTATTTTCAAAAATTTCAAAATTTTTTTAAAATTCGGATTTTGAGTATTGGGTACACTTTACTAAAGTTAGTTGTTGGGGGAAATGGCAAATCTTTTGAACAAAACCGATTCGGGAAAAATCGGATGGTTACACCTCGGATACCCCGCTCGTTAGTTTTAAATCACCCTGTGCAAACAAACTGCAGGAGTCATTTTATCTTGCATTTGGCTCACATTTTACTGGCGAAAACTCGTTCGTTATTTCGGATATTGGTGAAGTGGTCTGACTGAAGAGCGTTCCTTTGTTGCTCTGAACTTGTTAGGTTGACAAAAGAATGTCTAAGGAGTAGAAGTGTCCACAAACGATTATAACAAAGGAGTGTGGTTGCAATGTTGGAATCAAAAAGTTTCATTCGGGAAGAGATGATTTGACGGATGCATTTTTTCTTTGGAAATTCGTCAATGCGAATTGTGATTTGCGAACTGTGAGGGCTAGCGCCAAGTAAACTGTTCTGATTTTATGTGGACCACAAGAGTGATAACTGAAGACCGGCGCAGCCCGTCGAAGTTCATTCTGGAAAAGCTCCGCGAAATAAATTCACCCGCAGAGGCTTTTCACGGTTCTGTTCTCGTTCAACATTCGGATGCACCTTTAGTTCTGACAATTACTAGTCTGCAGTTGAGAAACATTAAAGGGACAAGTTTGAAGCCAAAGAAGCGGATATAATTTCTTCGCACACAATCAACCAAAGATTTTTCATCGCTGACAGAGAACAAACAGTCCAAATTGTGACAGTTATTTGCAAAAGATTATTGAATTTCCCTAAAAAGGGAAAAGTTTCTTTGTTCAATCAACCACCAACTGATTTATTTGAGAAAAGCTTAATAATATTTTGACAGATCCATTACGAATTACGATTGTATAAGGAACCTCGTCCTTATAACTTTCAGTAATCGCAGAGTGGTGTCAACCATCAACGGAAAAGAAATTTGATATCGAGAATCGATAAATTAAATGAAAAGTTGCTGAAAAACGTTGGCAAATAAATTTACTAACACAAATAATCCAAACTTTCAGATCTACTGAGTGAATAATTTGCTATTGGGTTAATTCCATTGATTGGTGTTTGGGTGCCGCGAGAGAAAGGGACAGTTACAGTTGAATTATATACCGCCCAGAGAACTCTGTGAATCTTGAGAATATGGAGAACTTCGAAATTAAGGTGGAATTTGCAGAGAACAGTTCGGCAAATTTCAGTGATGCAGTTGCAGAATTTGAAAAAGGAAATTATGTTTTCGACCAACCACTGAACGCTGTTCTCATTTGTACTTACATTCCACTCTTTTTAATCGCCCTCATGAGTAATCTCCTTATCATTCTGGTTGTTGGACGTTATCGCTGCCTCCGCAGGTACGTTCTCATCTCCTTATCTTCGGAATTATCACCTTGTCGTATAAGTGATATAAATCGTTCGTGTCATTGTACGTTGTGTTGGCGAAGAATCGACTTTCTGGCTAGCCTATATGTATGAAGTTAATCCGAGCGCACTGCGACAGCTGTGAAGCAGAAGATAACCCATACCGTAAAAAGTATTCTTGAAATTTGAGACGTATGAATTCCTGCCGTCCTACAGATGAGTTTTCCAAAGTCTTCTATTAAATTATTAATCACGTTGCAGTAATACTACGATATTTTGACTTTGGTAACGAATATTGCAAGCTGCCGGGCTGTGTTCCGTTTGAGGTTATTGACAATCAACCGCATGTGTGAAACATTGAGAAGTTTTGACTAGTTCTCTTTCTCTGTCATTATCTCGAAGAATCGAAAATATTTTACTGTTATTTTTAACTATACTTTCTGTAATAGAACTCGTTATAATGCACTAGACATAAAAGCCATCATGTGAACGCCATAAGACTACATGAACATGACAGTCGAAATAAGGCATAAGCTCATTGTCCCAGTTAGTCCCTTGGTTTGTGTGTAGAACATGGTATTAGGGTTTTCCTTAGATAATACAGATAGCCAGAAATTGATACTCAGTCCATTATCATTGGAATCACAAAGAGCATTCGTTCTGAGAGTGAAAGTTTTGCTTAGCATACACGATCCAGCTAGCCCTCATCTTGCATTAAGCATTTAGTTACATTAAGCTTGAGGGTTTTCTTCTCCAATTTTTTCGATTTTTAACACGATCTTTTCGTCTCAAAATTCTATTTCCTAAAAGTATATGCAAACTGGAATGCAGTATTTTCGTTTTCAGATGTTCTTGCTATAGAATATAGAAACGCTGTACTAGCCACAGAGAATCCCCGGTATTTACTGATCTACAGGATTTCGAAAGAAAATGCTCCGATTACTTCAAACTTTTCTGAACTTTCTAATAAAAACTAAACAACGTCATTTAAACGTTAAAAGATCAAATGATTAAATGTGGCACAAGTTAAAAATGGTTACTGCTAGAGCTGTATCCGTTGGCAGGTTGGTCCTCTCCTCTGATCAGCCGCAAAAGCAAAAGTCAAAAGTCTTAGGCTGAGTCTCCAACATAATTTTTAACTTGTATGGCACTGGACTAAAGTACATTAGAATTTTAATTTCTAACAAAAGTCGTCTAATTACGCGAGTTCCTAATTAAAGTACACTTTCCTTTGCATTAGTGGGATTTTATCCTTAAATCATTGAGATTAATGTGAACAGAATAAGTTCACCTCAAAGAGAAAGCAACGCAACGGAATCAACGGATAAAGTCGCTTGAGAAGTACAAGTGAAAAATAGGTGGTACTTTTGGTAGAATGGGGACGTCCCAAAGTTCTTTGGGGAAGTCAGGCGTCAGTATAATCTTCCTAAGTCAATTAACTATATCGTAGTTATGTATTAAGGAATAGGTGTGTATTCTCCGAAACTACTTGTTTAATTTTAACTAAGCATGACAAGTTCAATATACACAACTTTACCATATTAGTGTATTGATTGATTGCTTAATTCGAATTTATTTCCATAATAGAGACACGTAGTAACACATACCAATAACAGATCTTACAAAGATAAAGCTGTTTTTTTCAGAGTCAGATCATGCTAGTGCAACCTATAAGGTCAAAAAGGTAAAAGTAAGAGTAATGTTTATAAAAAATTATAATTCAATTATAATGTGAGTACTGATTGCACATACCTCGTGAGCAGTAAACTTGAATAAAGTTATCTCTCCCACGATGGGTCTGGCTCTGTTGGTGGGTTGGTCCGGTGATTAGCAACGAAAGCAAAAGTCCTGAGTTCGATTCCCAGCGCCACCATAATCCTTAATTTTTTTAGCATTGTACTGGAGGATATAGAAATTTAGCTTATAATAAAAGCAGTCCAATTTACGGCGTTCTTCAAAGGTTCTAAAACTGTAATAACTATTCAAATTGAATTTCTTTCTCTTAATGTTCTTTAGATAGATTTAATTGCTTAATTCTGGGCACCATTCAGACCCACATACTTTTATTATTTCAGGTAGGCAAAGCTCGATAACATAGTCTGTTGGCAATCCATTACCCAAGAAGATTTCACGTATAGTTGATTGCTGTAACAGGAATTTAGATTACAGCGGAGAAATGCCAAAATCAAACGGGAATTTAACATTGGGGAAATCGTAATGCTTTTCCACAAAGTGAAATTGTTTGTTTATTTTCGGTATTAAAATGTTTCCTGTAATCAACTACACACGTGAAGTCTTAATTATTGCTATTACCTTTTCGTCCGTAAAGGAAACCCTAACTAGGGAGTAATTGTTGTTCAAATGTTCTTTTTTACATCCAATCTGGCTAACTACCAAGGTCAAACTCATTTATTTTGTCCAGTAAGATAAATTAACGAAATATAATGAATACAATTATGGGTGGCTCCAACTGTGAGGTGGAGTGGAGGTAGTCAGGTCACCAGACCGTCACTTCCTTCTTCTCGGCAGGAGAGATGGGCATCAGTTGTAGTTATTCTGCACAAAAGTAACGATTCCTGAAAGAACGAAAGACGAATCCAAACTAGAACACAATTGCAGTACATGTATGAACAACAAATTACAAGCGAGTGTCGATTTTGATCTTTATTCATTTTGAAAATCCCAGACCCAAATGTTTATTGTTTAACAATTAATTACTTTTGAATGCTTCAGTGTTTAAAATCTTGCAATAGGACATACATGGTGGCCCGTAAGTAAGTGCACGACTTTGAATGGGTGCTGCCGGGCAACCCGTTTTCGGATTAGTATCGGGTTTGCTTTCCTGCATAGCCCCTGAGATTTTGAAAAAGAAGGTATATCCTTCACATGACCTGCCACTAACTAACGGCAAGCTGACCAATTAGCTTCAAAAACGGATTTTGCTTGGTTGGCATAAGACAATTTCGACATGTGTAATCGGGAACCTCGTTCCAACCCCGGAATAATTTTTTCGCCAATATTTTTGATTGAATCTCGCCCTCTACAACTTTTTGAATATTTTTCAAAAAAGGTTTCAAAACTTTTTAATTTTTTTTTGAAAATTTTGAAAAGAAAATTAAAAAAAAATTGGATTTTTTTTTTAATTTTTGGAAATTATTCCTGGGTAGGAACGAGTTTTCCGATTACACTTGTCGAAATTCTCTCATGCTAACCCAGCAAAATTCGTTTTTGAAGCTAATTGGTCAGCTTGCCGTTAGTTAGTGGCAGGTCATGTCAAGGTGAGATACCTATCTATTTTTAAATCGGAGGGGCTATCCAGAAAAGCAAACCCCATGCAAATTCGACAACGGGTTGCCCGGCAGCACCCATTCAAAGTCGTGCACTTACTTACAGGCCACCCTGTATATAATTCTAAATTCGTCATGGCTCAAAACAGTATTAGCTGACTTTGACGGCTTTACCTATAAAACTCTGGCATACTTCTTTGTAAAGAAATTCAGTTGACGAAGGGACGGCAAGGTTTTTGCAAGATGGGTAACGTTAGTCTATTTATTCTGGTAAAATAATTCACGTAGAAACTGCGGTGCGAGATACAGTATCGTTCATAAGTAAGTACGCCCTGAAAATCATTTTCTACTACGCATTTCTGGAGACAGAAATTTGAAAATTTACATAGACCTAGAAAAAGCGATTTCCAATTGCAGGGGATGGTCCATTTTCAGAAATTTGGAAAAGGTCAAAAATTCTGACCCAAAAAGTACTTTTTCAAGTGGGTCAGCAAAAAAAATGTCTTCACGTTTCTATTTTTTATCCGAAGCGTATTCAAATTATGAACATTTTGACGTAATGTACACCGCTGTGCGATTTCTTTTGGATTTTTAAGAAATATTTCAAAAGTTGCTTACGCTTGCTATGCTTCGGATAAAAAATAGAAACGCGAAATCTTTTTTTGCTGACCCACTTGAAAAGTACTTTTTGGGTCCGAATTCTTGTAAATGGACCACTCCCTGCATTTGAAAATCGCTTTTTCTAGGTCCATGTAAATTTTCAAATTTCTGTCTCCAGAAATGCGTAGTAGAAAATGATTTTCAGGGCGTACTTATGCTTATGAACGATACAACTCTCTGCAAGGTACGTAACTGTTATCCTTGAATGAGCGAATGTTCCAATTTATACAGAAAACAACCAGAATTGGCTCAAATTGAGACCTAACGAAACAAATAATTCTAAGATATTGCTTTAACACAAGGTCAAGTGTCTCCAGAGGTTATTCAGTATTGTAACATCGCATTTAAATAACGCGCAGCAGGGCGAGATGTCAAGACTAAACTGGTTTTTGGACGAAACACGCTTTGTTTCTATTTATAGGAAGCCAGATTACCTTCAGTTCGATAGTTTAGTAGAATACCTGTCATAATATTTATTTTGGAAATACCCTCGAACACGTTTCCGATTAAATCAAACTACCCTAGCTACTAGTATATAGACGCTAGATTTCTTTCAAGAACCCTCGAGTATTTGCGTATCGAACCTCAGGGAAGCATTTATCTCTTATCGTTGAGAATACTCACTGTGTATTAGGCGTGAAGTTGAATTGTTCAAGTTTTCCACAGCGTGAATTTGAAACCCCCTACGTCGACGCTGGATGTTTTGAATCGATTCAGGGATTCTGCACGTTCAATGTGCGAGGGTGGGGAACAAATCTACGTGTATTCAATACTTTGCAAACTAACATGAAAACTAGACACGGCTCATGTTGTCATGTTTATTCGATGCATATGCCCTCAATCTTTGGGGCAAAGAACTGTCATCAATCATTAGCGTCGAATGCTTTATATCTTTACATTTACTAATTATTACTCTCAAAACTGAAAATAAGGTTTTACGATTGAGAGCTCGTTACTCATTCGTTGAAAGTAATGATGCCAACACAGCTGCCCAATACCTAATATGAATTACGCTGAGGAATGAGGAGTACCTGCCTTCTCGTTTGCATGCCGAGTAAAATTAGGTTCACAGATTGAGTAGTTGAACCGGCTGACCGGATAACCACGGCCACGTTTAAATCCAGAAACCTTTTATCGGTGGAATCAAGATTCCTTCACGACCACCTTCTGTCTAGGTGGGTCCATGCGATTGTTTGCCAAAAAAGCTCTTTCCTTTCGATTGGTCCACAAAAGCATTAAGTGAGATGGGTCTTCGGGCACCACTTATGCTTGTTGATTTAGAGAATGGAAAATTTTCAATTTGTTGAAACAGGCATAGTTTGTTTACGAGTGTGCTATAAGAACCTTGAGGGAGATATTTAGGCCTTCCGTATATTCTATGTATAAGAGCCTTGCAAATGCCCGGGACTTCAATCTACGATGAAAGCATTCCTCACTTTCATCTCGTAACGTAACGTAAAGAAAAATATTTGCGAAACATTTCGGACAACCCATGATGAATACCGAATAGACTATTCGCGACTTCTCTAATTGTCGGAATTCATTGGCTAAGTTATGTTAGGTATTCTTGCAAACATTGCTGGAGTAGTGCCATTCTCCCTTGTCGTGTATGTATTGCAACATACAACGACATTTCCGAAAACACTTCAGAGTTGTCAATGGAATTGTTTGTAATTGTAGTAAATGTAACCAACTAATAAGAAACAAAAGTACCATGCTAAAAAGCTGTACCCTCCAGTATTCAAGGTTTCACGTGTTGTCAATTCCTGCATCAGGAGGACCCGTTACTCATCCTGCGAGAATATTTTGAATTTTTTTCAATTTTAAAAAATAGTTAAGGTTGTCGGAGTAAACGGAGGATTTTGAATTTAAATTACACGAGAGGCATGTCAAAATCATGAGAATTTAACATTGGGTGGAAATTGCCAAGTCTCAAGAGAATTCGTAAAGCTTTCCACCCAGAGTGAAAAAAGTTGTTTGTTTACTGGAATAACAAGTAACGGTTCCTCCTGATACCGCAATCAACTACACGTGAAATCTTCTTGATAAGAATATTGTCCCACATCGACTACGGCCATTGTTATTTGGTAGCTTCTTAGAGTAAAAATTTTGCCTCACTTTGAGCTGTCTTAGTTGTTATCCATTGTTTGGGGGCGGAGCTTAGCTTTTGGTAGAAGTTTTGGATGGCGGGCGATTTAAATTTCGTATCTCGTACGTGTTGAGCCGAGCGTCAAATTGGCGGTTTTTGACGATTTGTAAACAAACCAAATTATGTTTTGTAATTATGTTATTTTATCGGGATTCATTCCTATTGTTAAATCGAATTTCTCGGTCGTTCCCGTCTTCAAATTCATTCCGGTGGTCGCTAGGTCAACCTTCAAATCTTTTTCACAATATTTGGGATCCCCTGACCTGAAAACAATTAAAAGTCGCGTGTACAAATGAAGTTTTTATTGGCCTATCTTTAAAAATTTGATTAAAAAAATCCTGTGAAATTACCCTTTGAAATGTTTAAATCGTGTGTTAAAATGCGTGCTGTTTCCGGTGTTTTTCATCTCGCATCAATGTCGAGAGATGCCCATTAGATGCATCACAGAAGATTTTGAAAAAATTCAAAATAATTGTTTTCATCAAGATTTTGAGTTTCCTAAAGTTCTTTGGTATATCGAATCAAAATCTTGACGAAAATCTTTTCTTCGAATTTTTTCAAGATTTTCTGTAATGCATCTAAAGGGCATCTCTCAACATCGACACGAAATGAAAAACGCCAGAAACAGCATGCATTTTAACACAAGATTTAAAAAATTTTAAAGGAGGGACCTTAGGATTTTTTTAATCGAGATAGGCCAAAAAAGTACTTCATTTGTACACGCGACTTTTAACTGTTTGGTCAAGGGTATAAACTATACAGGTTAGGCCAAGCTGAGCCGGCGCTTAAAAATGTAAGTTTTTGATCGTGTCATAGAGTTTACTACGTCACTGGAGAGCTCTCTCAAGCAGCTGGAGAATGATGAAAAAATTCTGTTTTCGGAATCCCTTCAATTTTCCGATCGGCATCAAATATTC
>JAQGCA010000996.1:0-20741 GCA_034698945.1 Protaphorura quadriocellata
TGTTCTCATCTCTTATTACGTTGTATTCATTTATAAAGGCAGGTGTTACTTTGGATTCATTAACAATGTTCTTAAAAATACGCGGGCTCTATTTGAGCATCAGGTATTTGGCTAAACGGCACCGGGGCTCTATTCGGGTATTTACGGTAGTTTAAACATCTTCATCTAACCCGAGACCCCTCGACTCGATAGGGTGAAACCACCAGATACAGAAATTACCACGTCAAATGCAGTTCCCTTTCCCGCCGCATGAATCCAGAGGAAATAGGGGTCAGAGTTGAAATAAACAAGTGTGTTGAGAGGAACAACGTAGGATTTTCTTCCAAACCTGACCTACTGGCGGTTCTCTTGTCAAATTCAACTCAAATCATGATTTCAATGTCGAACTTAGTTTCTTCGGATTTGTGACTTTCTCTAAAGTGAAAGTGAAAGTTGAACGAGCAAGTCCGCGTGTTCCAATTGAGGACCGCCCGGTTAAATAAATCTGTTTCTGATGTTGGTCATAATAAAAACAAGGATTTCAATTTTCTGCTCCAATTCTTCCAAGTGAAGTGTAGTATTATGTTTTATCTTTTACCATAGGAGTACCGGCCAGTGAGTTGAGGGGCTATTCCTATCAAGCAACAATGAACAAACTTCGAGGTGAGTTACCATCATCACACCTCCTTTCATCTTCCCCATCTAACTTGAAAATGAAAATTAATCGTGTTTTGGTGAAAGGCTAAAAGCAATTTTGGGTCGTATGAATACGTCTGAACGCTTGCGTTTGCATTAGTTCTTGAGTGTTCAAACATTACTTGAATATTAACGAATTCCTTCATAAAGGCCGGGTCTAATTTGCATTACTCTAAACACGAGGTGCACGTGTACTAATAACAAGCATAATTTTCAAAATACTTTGAACTAACTTTATAGAGACCAGTGCCATAAGCTGATTTTCTTTGAGTGAAAGTAGACAGTAACAGAAGTGAAAACGTGGAATGGTTTAATTACATACAAGTGTAGTGTACGGTCGAACAAAAATTTAACACGGCCATCATGCCTACATGAGTGACTAGAATATTCAGTTCCCTTGATTTATGAATTTCATTAAATCCGAACATCCAAGTGGCAATGAGTTTTAGGGTAATGTCGGGGTGAACCCGCACTTAAAAACAGAATTCCGATTTCAAGTCAAGTATTAAATCTAGTATTAATTTCAAAACAACTTCAGTCTGGGTTTGGGTTTCTCTCGGATTCATTTCAAAGCAGCAAATTTTGATTGACGCATTTGCCACTTAAACAGGAAAGACTTTTATCGACTTTTCTGACGGTTTCCTGTCGCGTTTAAGTCGCTCACTAGTGTGAATTATACTTTGATATATAGCGACCCGATTCTCGACTGGAAAGTCTGCGCTGAAAAATTAATTTCGAGACACGAATCAAAATAAAAGATTTGACATTTATACCTGTGCCAGTCAGTCGAGTCAAATTAAACTCAAGCTGACTACTTTAAACGAATATAATATGACAAATTGTTATTTTTTTTTCTAATTTCTTTGTTCTCGCGTGAAAGGTGGTATTATTCCCAGAACTGAAAAGTCCCATTTGCTTCTCGTACATTTCTTATGTGCCTTTACAATAAAGAGAGCAATGAATAATAAAACTCTTCAGGACAATATACATAGGAAAATCGCGCAATTAGGTCTAAATGTGTACTTTTCCGCTCATTCTGAGTTGGCTGCTAATGTCAGCTTTAAGTGAAAACAACAAATATTTGAACTCATTTAATCGTTTATGCA
This sequence comes from Protaphorura quadriocellata, assembly GCA_034698945.1. Lineage (NCBI taxonomy): Eukaryota > Metazoa > Arthropoda > Collembola > Poduromorpha > Onychiuridae > Protaphorura > Protaphorura quadriocellata. The sequence goes on from JAQGCA010000996.1 coordinate 1,782, forward strand.
ATGCAAGGTGAATTCGTAACTTCGTGGGTTTATTTCTCGTACGGAATGACTAAACTTGACTATCGTGCCAAAGCTCAAGTCAAAGTTTGAAGATCACACCAAAGTCCTTAGATAGTTTTGAAAGATATTAAGAAGAAGAGTGCAATTGCAAAAACACTTCAATGGATCTCTTGTTGTTCTCTACTTGCATGTTGCTCGTGCATGAAATTAAACAATTTCATTTATTTTGCTCTTCCTAATGAGTTAGCGCCAGTTTTTATCAACCTCAAGTCCCGTTACACAATTTAATATATCTTTCCTAAGCTTCAATAGAGATCTGTCCTAACAAACCGTAGAGTAAGACGATTATGACCTATTTAGTTGACCAAAAGGGAAAACTGGTGATTCAAACAAAATCGGCCACCACATACTGAGGAGACGTAGCGAGTTCAGAACAAAGTAGCCTGGAGCAATATTGATATGCTGATTAAATTAAAAAAATTGTAGCTCTTAAACCACTGATTAAGCGTGACAAGCCTGCCATACAAGGAATCCTAAGGAACCTTAGAGAGACTAAAAATTTTCCAGAGAGGTCTGCCTACACACTTCACGAGAATTTCTCCTTCATTTCGTTACTCCGTTTTTTCACAAAATTCTTTAGCAAATCTATATATGTATTAATATTGTTTGGATGCCACAAGCTACATACCTACATAGGATGGGGAGGTTAAAATATATGGAACTACCCTGCAAACGGTTGTTGTTCAAGGCGGGACTTTCTCCATTCTTGTCATTTTGCTTTCTCCCTGCTCAACTTTCCTGTTAAAGAGTTTTCTAAATTAGAAATAATGCATGAGATGAAAAAGTTAAACAGACTTTCACTCGTCGGGTTTCAAATGGAAGGGAAGGAGTGTAGCTAATGGAAGGAATTTTTCAGATGGTTGCTTTGATTTATATCCAAGTCAGTTCACTCCACTGCGTCCAACCCCGAGTGCTTTCCTTGCACTCTTAGTGGCGGCGGAAACGTAAAGGCTATCAAATATTCATTTACATATGTATACATTGGCACAACTTACGTTTTGTAGCCTTTCACCGCCTCCCCCTCCAGCTACCCCTCACTCTACAGAATTGCCAATTTGACTTTCCTTCATATTTTTTAATTCACCGACACGATTCCGGAACAAGGTTCTCTCTCGACCAGTCAAAAGGCGACGACCGAATGCGCAGAAAGCCAACGCTAAGTTGACCGAATTAGTTAATTATTGTAGTTAATTTCTTTTATTTGCTCATGAATATCAGTTCGCACTTTAGTTAACATTCGGATCGGATTTTTGAAAGAAATAATATTGAGAAGTTAATATTCCACGCTTGCTCCGTAAAGTAATTCCGAGTTTTCTTTACTTGTTGCTAACTTAGGTGAGAAACTTCAATCGATCATATTTGCCTGTGACTCGTTCTAATCATTATTCATTTCTCTGAAATTGCTGATCGTCCACTCATTTTAGGTACCTTTTCAAAAAGTGGAACGATAGATCACGGATGCCCTTCAATAGTGGCAATTCCGAACAACATTCATATTTAGAAAATTATTACACCGAATAGAGAAAAGCTAGATATTTCACAAAATTTTCTCTATTCTACCGACCTTGTCTATTCGTCTTCATGTGCCCTGGTCTTCATACTGCGTGCATCGTTTATCATATCCAAACATTTAGGTTAAAGAACATTTCCGTTGTCTAAACCGAGATTTAACTTTGTAACTTTTGCAGCGGAACTTCGCCCAGGCGTCGTCACAATGAGCATGCAGAATATTTCAAGTAAGTTCTCTTTTTATTTGTTTTCTCAAAAATTTTCACCAAGGTCTTACTCACACAAGTCTACTCTACAAGAATTGCTAGTTCGCGGTTTGCTTCCTGAGTCGTAACAAAGTTTCCGATTGGATCGGATATTTATTATGATCCGATCCGACCAGATTACTGAGTTAAGAAATTATGTGAACGCAAATGGATCGATTTAGTTAACTTGACAAAATATTTTAAGTAGATGAAATAATCCGGGACTCGACTAAACAATATCCTGTGCGCATGCGCAATTTTACACATTGTGGAGATAGAGAATTTTCTAGCCACCTTAATCCTCAGCATTAAATGCCGCACACTGACTGTACAAATATATGGACATGTGAAACCCCTTCTTAAGTGTGATATCTGCTCACACTAGATCCTGGGCTAGACTAGTCCGGATTGTTTGGATTAGTTTTAATTATAAAATATACCCCCGACCCGATTGGGGGATTAATAGGGACATATATGCGTGTGAGCCATAGCCTGCCTCTCTCTCTCTCATGCACCGAAGAAGATATAAAGAGATGTTGAAATGAAATTGACGGGGAAAAGCCATTGCTTGGGTAAATCCGGTAGCACGAGCGTCTTCAAAACAATTGCAGAGGCATTAAAAGTTCTGGAAAGACTTGACTGTTTCTTAGGACCATGCAGATGCAGATACTGGGAACTGTCAGCACACGGACAAGAAGAAGAAAAACATTCTTTTAACCAGACAGATTCAACTCTTCTTTTTTCCCTTCAGTGTTGAATGTGAAAGCTACCACGTAAAAAAGTCAGAGAGCTATCGTAGATAGTAAAAGTTTACTTTTAACATGCACAATGTACAGTGTAAAACCTCCCCAATGTGGTCCCAGCAACAGGATTCATCCATTCAGGCTGGCGTCATAAATCCACATAGGTTGTTCTATTTTATTGCGGTACTTGTTTCGGAAGTCCGTGAAACTTGGAATGCTATGCGGGCGGACCGGAGTCACAATACTTCATAGTGCTCAAACAAATTTATTATTAGGACATCCATGTCGATTCTGAAATACCGAGTCGCAAATCTTGGCATTTGGCAATTTAATTGCAATCTGTAACATGTCTACCTCTCCACATTGAGCCCAACCACGTGGAAATCTCAGTGGAATTGCATCAATTCAGAAATTATTACTCCATATTAAACTATAATAGCGATGCTGATGATTGGTGTAGGGGAACTCGCACTATCGGCGAAGGATTAATCTACGAAAATCATATTCTGTAACGTCTTGAAAAATAGCATTTATAAAGTGTAGTTGAGATTTGTATCTAGTTCTAAAGATACAATCATAGTGATGTAATATTATTTTCTTAATTAATTGAGCACCCATTCCTTAAAGAATTTCTAAACCTGTAAATTCAGCACGTGAACAATTTCGTTTACTAGGAATGCGAAATGATTGCAACATGACGCACCATCTCAAATATAATTAAATGTATAGTCCCGTCTCTTCATAAATATTTGATGTTAGTTAGTTAGTTAATTTCTTTTATTACGGCCAAGAATTTCAAATTGGATATAAGTAACTACTATACTCAAAAACATAATGAATTCTAAATTAAATTTTCGTTTACATGCGCAATCATTTTCCCAACTAAGGTTGTACTACGACGAGTTCAATAAGGATAAAATGATTAATTCTACAACCTTATTTCTGGTTTGCAATTCTTGCAGAGTACGAGTTCACGACTTGTGGGAATACAGGAAGGTTAGGTCCCACTTCTGAACTCTGTGAAAGTGCTTACCGTGAGACGCCGTTGAATGACTCGGTGAAAGTTTTGACAGAGAGTGAACGACAAGGGTAAGAATAATTTCATCATTTTATTATTAGGTAGCCCCAAAATAGAATTGCATGAAAAGCTAAACTTATGCCAAATTTCAAACCAGTTAAAATGACTGAAGAAGATCAAGCCAAATGTCATCGCGCTGATTTTCGATTTTCGTACGGAACATTTGAAGAGAAAAGAGATGGTGCACTGTACTGGCAAAATTTTTATAAAACGATCGGACGATTGAAGAAAAAATGAAGAAAACGTCTTAACTTCAAAATTATTAGTGATAGACTTATCAATAAACTTTTATTGAGGAAACATAAGAAATTAGCAGTGAAATACACCTTCACAGAAAGGCCAATTATCCCTCTTTCCAGCAAGTTGTTACCAACACATCAGAATTCGAACTTTGAACCATTTATTTTGTGATTCCAGGATTCAAGTTTGGACTGTGCCAACTTCGCAACATTACACGTAAGTCAAGTCTTCTTCTCACGTCTTATGAGTATGACTATAACCCGAATCATCAGGAATGGCCTGTCCGTCCTAGCTAACTTATTGTTATCTCCTTATCCTGCCTGCAATACTACATTTTGAACAAGGGAGTCTCCGGAGGTTTCAAGGTTCATCGGCTGTAATATGCGATGGCCGACGGTTGAGTCAATTCGGATTACCGTTTGTCACCATTATAGACGAATGTGTGCATGAAGAGAGAAAAATGAATGAAAGCAGAAGGAAGAGCGGGACGAAAGGCCGCCCAAATCCTTGGCGCCAGCGTCCATGTTATACCACACTTCAAACGAACGTACAGTATGTTAATGTATTATTATCGACTGTCTTTGGTAAACCTAACTGGCAATCTAAAATTGTCTTACTAATAATACTTTCCCAAGGTTGAATGGAGAACTACTTAGTCAGGACTAGGAAGAAAGCCCTCCGTACCCAGTGGCAACCGGTAGCCGGTCACGAATATAAAGACAGTGAACCCACCAGGACGACTCCATGTTGTTTGTTGTTTGGCCTCTCGGCCTAATCGGGTGGGTCAGTCTCTGTAGAGGGCATGGGAGAGGAACTTTTGTTTACTGAGAGTTGTTAAGTTTGTCTGTGTTTTGTAATCTGGTCCATTTTTGAACTTTCCAACTCCGAATATGTCGAGAATCTGTCCCAAAATTTCATCGCCGATCAATCATTTAACTTTAGTATTCAAAATTCCTGAATGTTTTACAGCCGACTCAGATGAATACCTCAAGAATTTCCCTTGTTAGACTACGACATACCTTGAGCCTAGACAGACAAGGGTATATAACATTGTATTAAGTTCTTGGCATTTTACTCTCGACACTTGTCAAAACCAATCAAGTACTATCTTACATTTGTGCTGTGGGAGGCAAAGACAAGACACTCAACGTAGGACGGGTGTGGATTTAATAGAATTCTTAGTAGGAAAGAGACATCTGAAATACTTTCCTTATATGAAGTAGTATTTAGTATTTGAAGGCTTTCCATAGAAAATAAAAGTGATAAGATCCTGGGCTTTTTGTGCCGTGCCAGCGGCTTTTGACTTTCTTAATCTCAACATGCTTCAATGCATTTTGTCGTTAGGTTAAAGTGACGGCTATTGTGTCTACCAGTGTAAATTGGAACGAAACTACTTTCAATAGAATTTCTTCGAAGTCAGATGATGAAGATAACAACAGAACTTAGAGAGAATTGTTTCTATTTGAGTGCGCGTGGGCCAAATATACAAAAATAGGATAAAGAAAGTTTCAAACAATTGATTGAATGAGTGGAAATGTCTGTTGTTCTGATCTTCTGAATAATTACATCTGACTTTTTTCAATGGTTGTCAAGAAGCTAGAATTTATCTATTCATCGGGACACAGACAATTTTTCAAAATAGAATTCTGTCGAATCTCATTCTGACTGGAGAGGAGATACTAGACAACCGAGTGGTTTTCCAAAATTAGAGCACTCAAGATCTTCTCAGGAACTCAGGAGTGGACCGTCCAAGAAATATTTACAAGTAATTTTCTTAGCTGAGGCATTTCAACTAATGATCTCGAAAACCAAATTCATTTAGATATTTAGCGATACTCTGAAATAAAATTGTCTGGTATCACTACCGGCGGCAATGGTAAATTAACTTCTGAATGTTTCTTAGATTTATTGAATGCCAGTTTGTATTCGCAATCCCGACGGGTATGCAAATTGATCTTGTCGTCTACGAGAAAAAATTTCAGCCTACTAAAGTAGTGCAGACGCATGTAGTATTTTCTGAATTTGAAATATTTACTCTCACGCTCACAAACTTCAAAACATTACATTGAGTGAGTGAAAGTGAACTCACTTTCTGTAGTTTGTTTGGTAGAAAAGTTCAGCCAGAGTTGCAGACTGACAGAAGTGAAGTTGTACATAATAACATTGTAAATCTCAAACGTGCATACAAACGCACACAGTGCAGACCACGCCACGACGCGACCGAGTTTAGTTGAAAAGTGAGAAGATGCGGTCTTCCACTATGAATTCAAGAGAATTGTAAGCTGTGAAAACCCCAAAAAAACTTTTCCCCAGAAAGTTTTGCAAGTCTGACTTCCTTGCCTGCCTGGGTTGTTTTGCAGAGTCTGGATTCTGAGGGCATATTCCCATCTGCAATGTATGTGTTACAGTCCATGCGTATTTTTCTTAGACCAAATGGGTTTACAAATTTAATTTTTATTTGTACTTAATTGACTAATTAACTGACCTTTTAAGTGTATTCTAGATAATGCAATTCATAGTCAGTTTTAAATTTGTTTCATCCAAAGGTCTATCGAATCAACAAAATTCATTTGAGGTTTGGACCAACGGCTGAGTTATGTTATTCCTCAAATTCTAATTGACTCACTTCGGAATAAATACCACTGATAGGAATAATATTTAGAAAATTTGTGACAAGAGTTTAATTAGCTTGGAAATACACATCGACTAGCCGCAACCTGAACACATCATCAAAAAACTAGCTGAAACAGAAGACTTCAAGAGTCAACTATGTGCATGTCAGCTACTCTACTCTACTTTTCCAATCCATTTAGATTTTAAAACATTGTGTCCGACGAAACTTTAGTTTCAAAACCGGCGCGTACTGATGTTGATTGAATGAGTTTTGAACATCCATTGTGTACTCACCATCATCATCGGCTGCCAACCCAGCCGGAGTGGGACAAACAAGTCAATTTTTTGCAAAGTGCTCATGTCGCGTCAGTCGCGTCGCCGAATAAACGAGTTGCTCGTTCGTTGGAGTGAACGCTAAGCTCAATTATTGTCGAGCCCATTATGTTCAGAGCTCTCTTCGGCGTATAATAGGATTAATAATTGCTTTTACTTTAAGTACTCGACCGTGATGGTGTTGAGGGCTGGCTCACTTTGTAAACTCCCGCCTCTTCAAAGCCAAGCCACTAATGCTTACATTGTTTCCACTCTAATTGTTTCGCGGAATCATTTTGTAATCAAAGTACAGTCATGACATACCACAATTGCTGTTACTGTGATTGTTTCAATACCGTCTAAACCATTTAAGTCTCAGGAAAGTATTGTCAGTCAAAATTAATTATGTGTACCAGGCCAAATTTCTGTAGTCTTCGAGCGAAGTTAGAATTTCTGCAAACAGCTTAGGTTTCAAGCTAATTACAGTTAGAAACCTAGACCCCAGGCCAGAGACCTGGACTCTTGGCTAAAATGGTGCTAATTTTTCGCAAAAACCCAATCAAAGTGGGATTGTAGTGAGTATGTGTTTGTATGTAAAATGGTTTCTTGAGCCCTCAGGAAATCCTTTCTATATTATAGAACAATTTGGTGCCTCTATTAACGTGAAATTCGATTCCAAAGCATTCAAACCATACTCAAACATACAAGTAAGCGATTTGATTGTCTTAACATGGAAACACAAAAGACTAAAATTGAAAGATGTGTTAATCCTACTTTAAGGTTCGTCTGTTCGTGTAGTACAGAGGTTTGTCTTAACGGTTTGGTCTGTTTTACAAACATATAACGGAGAGTGTCCTTAAGATCATGGACCCGCATTAGTTACATTTAGGATACTCTACTTTGGGAAGAAAAGGTTTGGGTCACACGCTAAATGAGTGGTTGTGTGGGTTGTATTTTGTGTTGAAGTGAGAAAATAGAATATATTGTTCACAGAAGATAGCTAGCTCTTAAGGAAGCTACTCTTCATGTAAATCAAAATGAACTAATGAATCAACCGTAAGTTGAGTGGTTACCTCAGGCACCCAGGATCGCTTTGTTCAATTGAAATTTTTGCAAACTCTTTGGGACTCTTGAAACATTCCAGCCATGCCCATCCAGTCATCTTCCGCAGAACCGTACAGTACAGTATAGTAAAGTACAACATCCTGGCGTCGATGTCCTTATCTACCAGTTGAGGACACTTTTAATAACTAGTACAGAATTTGTGTAGCGCATTCTGGTGTTCACGTAGAAAGCGGTTTCCTTGTAAGCTCTAAAAGGTGAAAGTAGAGAAAGTCGAATGGTATTTCTAGATTGGGCAACTGTTCCCGTAGATGTTTTCTTCTTTCTTGGGTATGGATTGGATAATCAGGGGACCGTGTTTCACTTTCACCAACCGACTTTCACCGTCGTGAAAGTGAAAGCACACATGGAACATTCAACTTTTTTTCTTCTCAGAATGAGTTCCCACCGGCGAATAAATTTTCACCAGTTACTGATACTGATTGCTTTTTATTCCCTGGGGGTCCAATACTACACGAGCATCTGGTCCATGTCGATCCACAGTTTCTTCGAACCGTATTCAATGAGTTTTCGCTATCAATTTGATACAGACTCTTCTCCACCTTTGCTCCAAATCATGGAAAGAATCGGAAGCCTCTAAATGCTTATATTCAACCCAAAGTTGTAAATTGGAAACACTGGCATACTCTAATGCCATATAATAAAGAGAAAGTGGTTCGTCTCACTTCTAATGAAATGACGCTTACAGAAGAGCTCTTAACGACTAACTACTGAATTCGATCCGTTGAAGTATGAATTTCAAAACTTCATACATATTTATAGTCCTGAGAATTAATGTTTATAATAGCACTCAGCGAAAAGGGGAGACATTCGTACATACGCAGTACCGATGATTAAGTGATTTAGCAAAATGAAGCTGTACTTTTACGGAGCCTGTTAATCAAGGACCGACGTCTTTACTTTCAATGATAAATGACTCAGGAGGAATAGATAGTATTTGACGTGAGTTTGTTTCTTCTTTAGATTGCTACCCCCTAGCCTTCAGGCATATACCTAGGTAGGAAAACGGATTGTCTTATCAGATACACTATTAGATGCTAATATTTACAGTTGCAATTCAAGCAACCCAGAAAGTAACAATCAAGCTATACAGATAATTGTCAAATTGAATTTGGAATGTACTAAAATACTTTTTACGAAAACAGTATTTATTCTCCGAATGTTATGTTTTACGCATCAGACGCGGATACGATTTAAGAAAATTACGACAGGATTAATTTTCGAAGCTTTTGGTAAAGAACTTGTAATACAAGGTAGTAATAAATATAGCAACGAGAAGTATACAATATAAAATGTTTCCTTGTCAAACTTAATTAGTTCGTGGCTATCAGAAGGTATACTAGTAATACACGTGTCTCATCAACTTCGGATTAATCTCTTATCGTGACTGAAACACATTTAACTTGTACTTTTTTTGTACAGGTTGGTAGCCAAAGGAGCAAGTGGAGGCCGTGGGGCAGTGATCAATCAAATGGGATCGCATGGATCTATTGTCAAAGTCACCCTGTTTCTTCGGAAGGGCGAAAAGATTTTTATTCTTGTCGGTCAGGAGGGAGCTTCTATTTGTGAACGGGTGAGTCACAGACGGCAACTCACGTGTTTTATTTTAACTTAAAAGGTTTTCCTTGTTCGACTCCTTCTCTTCTTCAGGTCAGAATTTTACTATTTTACAATGTCGTAGAAAAAAGCACTCACGTCAGGTTCCAAGAGATCGAGAATTCGAATTGTTGTGTTTATTTTGCAGAGGTAACAGAGGGTGTCGACGGATGCAGTTTCCTAATATCTTTAATGTGCTTCCTCTCTGAAATCAATTTTCATTTTCTATTTCTTTTAGAATGTAACACTTCCGCAGAAAGTCCGCGATATATGTGGGAAGTCTCGTCCACAAACCTCTTCACTTCTCCGGAGAATTATTCGTGTCCCGAAGGGTCGAGATTCACTTCAGGAACTCCAGCGTATCAACAGTCTTCTTGGGGGCGGTGGTGGCGGGGGTGGTGCAACTTTTGTTTACAGAGTAAGAAAAACAATTGCTATTTACTCATACTACCTATGTAAATTCGCATCCCTCTAGGAATATCAAGACTAGAGAACCCTTATCTAAACATTCATTTCTTGGCAGTAAACTGAAAATTTGAAAGTGTGGGCCCGCCGGCACATTTAGAAGATGATATTCCTAGTTTTACAACTTCAAGAATAAATACATTATTTTGAGGATGAATATCAAAGTCACCAATTAAAAAGTTAACGATAGTGCCGTTGTCGACTCCCTGGCAAAAAAGAATGAATTCTCTCAGTGATTTGAATAAATTTTAAATTCCTAGTTTACTTAATCTCAAGTCTAGCCCGCTCCAGGACACGAATCCTTAGGATGTCTTGCAGATGTAATTTAACTTGGCAAAGTAAACCCTCTCCGACACAACGAAGCATATGCTAATTTGTAATTTCTTGGAAATCCTTTACATTCCGTAAGCATCGGTCAAGCATTTTAAAAGTTTGATTTAGTTGTGAATGTTTTATTCCAAGAAATATTATAATTTCATTTTGAATTCCTGGGATTTAATTATTTCCATGTGTGCGGATTTTTTCTCAAGAATCTACAGTTTAATCATCGCTGTTTGGGCGTTGCCAACCAGCGGACACTTACATTCTCTCAAGTTATATACATTTTAGAACTTTAGAATTGCAATTACTTATTGTTTGGGTTACATTGCTCACACGGGCAAGGGGTTTATGAACTCATGGAACTTCCAACGAGGTATTATCCATTTTCATTCCAGATTTGATAACTTCCAACTCTTACATAATAAATCTCATGAAGTTTAATTTCAATGGCTCTGGTACTTTATCAGTTAAATACATCCTTTCAAATCACCAAATATGTTATTACTTGAAATTCGGAATTTCGTCACTAATCCATTTATCTCGATTATCTGCATGGCTCTAGTCCTGCTTCTAATTCATTCTGGCAATGGAGAACCAATGAATCATTCCAATTTCACTTTCAGTTACTTTAACTAGTACAGTTTACCAAATTACCATGGAGAGATTTGTGTACTTAATGTAACTACTTTTCACATGACGTCTTTACTTGATAGAAGGTCAACTAAATAGTTAATCATTTCGTTCGGATTATTCTTCCCTTGCCTAATACGGACTGAGATGTCTCCGAACTAATTGTATCTATTAAAGCATCCTTAGCCGACCCTTGATGGAAGATATAAGTCGTCGTTAAAACGGCAGCTTTCAAATGACTTTGAGGAAGAAGCTCACTATTAATTTTCACACCAAACTCGCACATAGTGTTTCTAATCAAACATTCATACACCTTCAAGCCATTTTTGCCTATTACGACTATGACTATGAGTCGGCGTCTTGTTTGATGACTGCATTAAAATTTTGCGCAGCGGAGGAAATCCCTCCAGCTTCCTACATATAAGCCTGGACAAACATCCGATACGCTGCACACACACACATACACACATACCCGTTGGATTTTCCAGCATCAGCTTCAGCTGGAATAGTTTAACTCTATGATGAAGGAACTAGAGAGGCTGTGGATTCCGCCAAGTACTGGGTGGCCCAGAAAATACTGGCCAGGCCTGAGCAACCTCATCAATCAAACATGTGCTGCGACATTCTTGACGTAGCTTATGGCCGCGATTTTGAATGCGACAGATTTCTTTTGTGGATATGGACTTCAAGATTGAAGTTCGGGAGTTAAGCCAGAGATTAATTGGGAATGCTCTGTGTGCCGAATAAAGACTTCCGTGTAGGGAAGGGAAGGCAGTACTCTGGACATGTTAACGTTAGCGGCACCACACTCATAAAGTTTTGCATCAAAATAAATTGTCGCTCATTCAGAATCATACGGGTTTCCAATGAGCCATATACAGATAAAATCCGATCACAAATTTTAGGACAATTTCTCCGTCACCCCGTACTGCTTGAAAACAGTGTATGGAGAAAGTCCATGGAGAAAGTATTCCTAACGCCATGCCACGGTTCTTCAGACCAAGACCAAATCGATAACCACTCGCTTCGGTAGCTCACTCACTCACTATGTGCGATGTTACCGAAGGTTCTATTCTGGCGTCTCTTCTTGTACTCTAGTATCAGCGTCTATAAGAAATTACCAAAGCAATGCAAAGGAAGAAGAGAGGTAGAAGAATGACAATGAGAGAGTGCAAAGGGATAAGGCGAGAGATTTAGAGCCTGGGAATCTTGCCAATACTATAGCCAACCAGGCTCCCTCTCAACCTATTGTCGTTCCATATTATTTTTATTATTCATCCATCTATCTGGAATGGCACTCAGGTCTTACTATTCCCATGTTTGACATGAATAAGGGAGCAAGGGCAGGCAGAAGACAGGCAAAGAGGCGTGAAGGTAGTAAATAACCAATGTGTTCACGTCAAACTCAGTTATTACACATTATTAAAGCAGTTACTTCTAATAAACGATGATGACACAGGCTTATATGTTTTGGAGAAAGTTCAGGTTGATTGTACACCTTCATAAAGTAATGGTCAATTTTAAAACAAACTCACGAATTAATACTTTTGAATCGCGAAAAGGGGTACGGTCGAATATCATCACATTGTCTAGGTCGGTCGTCATTAGGCCATGCGAAGATGTACCTAGTAGTAGGGAATATCAGCGATGGAAATACTCTTTAGATCAATAAACAGTCGCAACTAGATGACAGCCCGTGGAAGAGATATAGGGTGGAGATGGTGTATAGGACGGTAATTGAGAGGGGTTGAGATGGTGCAGAGTGTAGAGAGCGGTAAAGCGGGAGTGGCTGAGAGGGTGTAGAGAGTGGTGTTAAAAAATACTCCGTCTAACTATCGCACCTATGCTTGTTAGGATTGAGAGTGGTGTTAAATACAGTGGTACAGATGATAATACATGTTTGTGATTTGTGGGTGTTGGTGGTAGTTCTAATTTTACGAGACGGGCAAATCTTCAAATATGAGAATGTATGCCTAATGTTAAGAGATTGCCGAACCTCAAAATTCTAACGGCCTAAGGTTAAAGAGGTAGGTATCTCCAAATGTAAACAACGCAGCATTAACCTGTGTTCCGTGATATTCTGCAGGGTGCGCGACTTGGTGCAGTTCCGTCAACCATAAGTGGTCATGACGACATTATTTATTTATTTATTCAGTGACAACTTCCCAACAGGTCCTTGTTTTCTCGTTGGTTCTCGTTGTTTGTTTACACAGAATATTAAAAAAACAACGATAACTAATGCACTTAACGCCAGTCGCGGAAACAAGAAGATCATATACAGAAGATTCACCAAACAAGGATAACTAATGCACTTAAAAACGGTCGTGAAAAACGAAATCACACATGCAATATTCTAAAATTTGTCTACGTTTTCAGACAACAGTATATTACAACAACGTTTGAATTGAACATAAGAAAGTGTATTGTACGAAGAACCATAATCATTCCATAATTTAGCACCGATATATTCAAAACATTATGACTTGCTTTGATTGGATTGAAAACGTTTCTCACTATCGGAAAAAGCGTCAGGGACCGCGTGCCTTGTGCGGCTTAGGTCGAATAAAACTATGCAATTACGACTAACCCAATGCAGTTGGTGTGAGATACTTGGTTTGAGCCGTGTAGGATTCTGATGTTGTTGCTGACTACGTTGAAGGGCGATTTTGATGTGAGTGATGTGACAGTAGCGTGGAGGGCGTCACGGACGGAAGGACGGTGAGGATTTTATAAGCCCCGAAGTCCACGGGCTAATAACCACACCGTGCTTGCCCAAGAAATCAAACGCTCACCACGGTGAGCAGCATGGGTTGCCTATACCACTGTAGGAGTATATTTATAATTAGTTTGGTTTTGACCTATCCGGTTGTTCACCCGACCTTTGCGTTTTGCTTGGTGGGTGGAAAGGTGATCGCGAGGTAATGCACATAATACATGAAGGAAATAGAAATAGATCAACACCGCCAACATACACTAGAATCAAAATTGGTAATTTATTTCCTATAATGCCCTGAGTATGAGAACCGGATAGACCGGAGAGATGTTGGAACTTGATATGTTTGGGATAATGAGTTCCTTGAAATCGCACTTATCTCTAGGCTGCTTTGTACCGTCGTAAGAGGTCGCGTATGAGGTTACCTTTCTGTTGAAATAAGCATTCTCCATTTCTTCTTATCTTCAATATTTCATGAAGATAAATGTAATCAATACAACTGAACAGAATCAGTGGGAAAAGGGAAAGGCAGAGATAGCATTCTTTCTGAAAGGGTTTTCGAGGAACATTTCTATAGGTACTTTCCGTAAAAACTTGGCATGACATGACATGAAGTGAAGTGATGGAGTCCCGAGTCGAGATATCGTACAATTTTTTTTATTTATATAAATCCGACCAGCATCCATATTATTTTTTCTCATCTTCTTTCTCGGAATCTGAACTTTTTCTAGATGGAGGGCAACTCGGAGACAGCAATCTTGGTGGCAGCAGGGGGTGGAGGTTTAGCCTATAATGCATCTCCAAACATTTTACCAAATGGGAGAGAATTGAACGTGTCTCTAGAAGCTCGGTCAGGATCAAGTCAAGCTCACGGAGCAGGTATATTTCATACAAGTCTATTCTGTAATGTGCACATAGACTGTTGATTTTTCTTTTGACATTATTTATTTATAAGGTTTTATTCAATGCTACTATATTCAACCAACAATGTGTATTTTGAGCATGTCGCAAGGTGTTTGCTTGAAAAATTTGATCTACCAGCCGTTATTTTGCTAACCACTAGTGCATGCGTAGCTCTTCTGACGGTCGCCATGTCCATACCATTAATTAAGGCTAATGACTCTGTTGTTCACTTCCCCTCATATTGTCTGTGGCCTACACAAAAGAAGTAGTAAAAGTTGAGGAGTAAAAACTTTTTGGCTTTAATTAATTGTGACACAGGTGGTGGCGGCGGATGGAAAGGCTCTATTGTCCCCGTCAACCTGGATGTTGACAGCTTGAATGAAATTACTAGGATTTTAGGGACGACGAGAGACCGGAAAAAAGACAACGAAACGATGTGGAGCTCGGCTGGAAGTTCTTTACTGGATGGCGGGGGGTTGGGAGGTTTACCATGTACAGATTCCAAAGATTGGGGGACCGTTGGGGGATTTGGTGGAGGTGGTGGCGGCTGCACAGCTGGGGGAGCAGGTGGCGGATATGTTGGTAAGTCGTCCAAAGTTCGTGGTAGGTAACCAAGATGAAGTCAAAATTTTGACCCGTCTATTTTAAAAGTACCGTATTTGTTTTATCTTTGTATCTGGGGGGTTCCAATATAGGAATATCTGTCCTGGTCAGTCGCTTTCTCCCCTTTCTCCATAAGGGTGCACGGAGAAAGTAGAGAAAATACCCAGGTTGTAATGGAGACCGGGTTCTATGAACAAATACGGTAATTATTTCCTTGAGCCCAGTACTAAAGAATTAACAAAAACGAATATCCTCCCCTTTTGTGACACATTTGATGCTGTGAGGATTTCTATGAAGAATATGAGTTTCATATTCCCAATTTCCCAGTACAGCCATACCTTAACACACAATCCTTCGGGGGTAAAGTCTGTAGACATTTTGGATTCATTGCGTCTTCATCACTCAAGGTTTTTTGTGAGCCGTGTTCGCTTAGGTTTGTTAGCATGTAACTCAAGATTTGCATATCCTAACTCTAACAACCATATCAAAGTCAAATTACTCACTGCTGAATGCTTCCCGTAAAGTGCAGTGGAGTCTGTCTCCGGGATCGTCAGGTTCTCTAGACCCCTTCCAAAACTCCGACATGACTCTAAATCAATAACTCAGAGTTGGTGAGCCATTTGAGTTTGAGTATTTGATTTGATCCATATCCTTCCGCCAGAAAGTCTTCAAAAAATAAGACAGGAAGCACGAAAGAACAAAGATCGGACTAGCAATAATGTATTGAGAAACAAGAGAGGGAGAGGCAAAATAAGTTCTAAGCGCTTGGATATCTGTGTTCAGAGCAGACTTGAAGGAGTCTTCGTCTCCACCAAATGATCCAAACTTTTCTACTTGCAAAGTAATGATGCAGTATCAGGTCGTACAGTATGCTGTTAGTAGGATATACAGAGACGACCAAAAGCACTGGCACGGTTTGAGTGAATTCTGCCGCTAATGCCGACAGGATATACATCGGATTTGATTTCGTAGAAAGCCTGTGTCATTTAAAATAGCAAAAATTGGATTTTACTAATGTTGGCATGGGCGGATAGAATCGAACTGCTCCAGAAATTACGTATTGAACGAGTTTATTCTGTTACTTGCTTGACAGTGACAGTAAAGCAACTAGAAGGAAATAGCCAAATCCTTACTGAATTTGGTCCCCATTTGGTTCTAATTACCTTGCAGCAGTAATTATATGAATTGTATGATGTAACTATTAGACAAATTGTACCGTAATTGATTTTGGCATTCCGCTTCCAACTCTTCGACAGACACTTCCCGTTCGATTCCACTTCAATACATCAAAAATGGCCAACCCAGCCGGGGGAAGTGTCCTGATAATGGAATCATTTTGCAATGCCCATACCAACGCATTTCTTCGAACATTTTTGTGTGAATTGGTCCGATTATCACTAGTTACTTCCTCTACCTTTTATTTCGAAGTGGCAAATCTTTCTTATTTTAATTCCCACATGCTTCCCAGGAAACTAAACCCCATAGAAATGCGATAACGGACTGCCGATATTTTTCCCCCACCCTGTGTAAACTTCGAATGAAATGCATATTACATTACATCTATGCATAGGCATGGAAAGCAAATTGTGATGCACTGCAGAAAACGGATGAAGCACACATTCCATAGCTGACTTTTTGACGAAACCTGGGACTCAAAGAAGTCAGGTTTTAGCCTTTTCAACAAGAGCGAACTAGCTTGCGGCATAGAAAACTGATGCTGAAGAAGTTTCTTGATGCGTGACCAAAATATGAAAAAAATACACTCGAGACGAACCAACCACTATTGTAAATAAGTCCAACCGCCATGTTTCCTTTACATCGTGTCCCGCAAGATTTTGTGCAGTTAGTCTCTCAACGAATCTCCATTCCATTATGTATGAAAGTTTAGTTAGGGGTAACTTTTGCATGCAAGAAAACTACAATATTGGATAGTAGTAAAATACTATAAAAGTCGTCTTGGGATTAAAGGATCAGATAAGAGACACGTAATGCAGAAATGCAAGTAAAATTCAGTGCAGCATGTTGCTATCCGAATCTTTGGTGGCACGACTCGGATTCGGGTAATTAAAGAAGGCAATCGGCTTTGAGACAAATATACCTAAAAGCGTAAAGTTCAGGCAATTTACGAGGCAGTTTAAGTAAGAGACATGCAAAATCTCCTCTTTAGCAGACAAGAGATTGATTGATTTCAGCACATCGGTATCAATATAAACCAGATTTGTCCAGACAGGAATTGCTTTACAATGATTACCCTTTTATTTTTACAGGTGGAAATGCTCACAACGGTTTATCGGCAAATGGTGAGGGTGGAATATCCTATATTACTAAAGGTGAGAGTTCAATTTGAGTATACTTCAGATCTTAATAATAAGGATTTACGAAACTTAAAGATCGTTTGTCATTCAGTATCGTACTAAATACGTATATTCTCGACAAATTGGTTTCATCCGTTAACGTGGTTTGTGAAACATTCGTACTATACTTGTTACCCTTGCTGAGGAAAACTGATTATCCCCGCACTCTCAGGTAACCTTTTGGCATTCAGGAAAGGATTAATTAAGAGCAAAACCTGACTCGAGCTTGTCCAATCCTGACTGAATAATTAATCAGGTTACTTCAATCCAGCTCGGGAGAAAAGTGGTTCAATAATTACACATCGTGTTAAGCAATCACGGCACTAGTAGGTTACCTACGTTGCGCGCACTAACACAAATCCGAGAGTGGATTCCCTAAGTCAATTCGTTAGAATCCTGACGAAACTCAAGCTGAGGTTTATTTACAAGTTGCCTTGCATTATTAACCCGTCCATTGAAGAAATTTAATCTGTCTAATCTAATAGAAATTTGTGATAAGCTCTACGCCGTATATAATTTTGCAAATTCGTTCCCCCATTTGGATTAGTTGACACTATGGTAATTTCATGGTTTGTTGGAGAGGCGATTTAGAAATCAGCTGGTTATTTAACGAATTATTGACTTAGCACTGAAAAGTGTGCCAAGTCTCTGGAGAAAAGAATATCGCTCATCATGTAGGTAGGGGTTTATAGCCTCCTCATTCCCCCGCTTGACTATGGTATTCCGATACCACTTCGAACTACATTTTTGAGAAACCGGGTAATTTTTTGAGAATTTTGACCAAACTCTCATCGTGAGAAAGGCGAGTTCACCCCACATTTCAGCCTCAGAGCCGTAAAAATTAATTTAAAAAAACAGCACCTTTCGATTTCTCACGAACTGGAATTGGAATTGGGAAAATATAATTCGAATTATGATTTCAACACGGATTATTTTGAATTACGGCTCGGATTCCGTCCGATTGGAATTCTTTTCCAAAATACTCCGATGATTTTCGAATTAAATTTTCCGATTCTGATTAGCCCTGGGCAAAAGTAATAACCAATTTTTCGGGGAAATATTCTACAAATCTGGTAGCCTACAGCTTAGATAAACATCTAAAATACAACCAAATTCCTAAACGTTAAAAAATCCAAACAAATTTTATAAATTGTACTCAAAAACCATATAATCGCAGCACAAAGTAGAATGAAAAATGTGGGACACTTGACGGGTTTGTGGGTTTTCCTTTTCAAACTATTTATAAGCACTCAAAATTATTCATACTACTGTGAAGTCTGTTTAACTCATGACATACTATCTCAAAACTAAAACAAGTCAGATTAAGAGCAAATTTTAAATTGCGCAAACTTTCACTGTAACAAGCGCTACCTATATATATGTTGTAGCCCATGTGTATATCCAGTCCGAGTGCATGCAGGCTAGTCCATCTGTCTCCGGACTAGCCCGTATG